>JAYJMF010000036.1:2208628-2222608 GCA_036873715.1 Salvia sclarea | reverse complement strand
ATAAAATAATTGTGATGTTTTAATGTACAAAAAAATTAAATTTAAATTAAAAAATAGCACCAACTATTCCCGTCGAAATTCGACGGGTTACCGACTAGTCTTCGTAACAATATCAAAAATGAATGAGTGCTCTACTTAACTTTACTAAAAGAAGAAGAATTAGTTTGTAAAATACTACAACAATATATTAATTCATTAACACAGCCGTATCAAGATAATAAAATATGAAGATTTGCATTATATTTAATATATTTGTTAAGTTATACTGTGAGAGTCCGAATTTTCAAATCACGGATATGAAAAATCCTTAGGAATAAAATAACATTAATAATAGGGTTTTCTATTTCCGGATAATCTAGGATAACTTAAAATTTTATATCGAGACTTAATTGCATAATAATATGACATGTCACATGTGTGATTTTAAATTTCTTTATGTGATTTACGTGTTATATATCAAATAAATTATGTGATTATGATTATTATTTTAATAAGAAATAGAATTTTTTATTGAGCCAATATAGTGGGTTGATACTTAGCCCCTCTAATTAATTCTATTTAGGCCGAAATAGTATCCATTTGGACCCCACGACTGGGCCGAGACTTGGGCCACCTCTCGGTCCACTTGAAATAGTAATTGGGTCAATTACTATTTCATTTAATTGGAACCCCAATTATTTAATTATTTGATTCTTTAAAAACCCCAATTAATTATTTAATTGTTTCCAAGTCTATTGTCTTAAATTTTAGGAAAATAATTCAAACTATTATATTTTTTTAATTATATATTGCTAGATAAATAAATTTTTTACTTGTATCATTCATGTGTTGACCAAGACTAGGGAAATTTTAATTTATAATTTTAGTTCAGAATAAAGTGATCTACCAATAAGCAAATGAGACAAAATAGGATGTCTTGCATTGATGATGATGAACGAAAATCTAGAGGAAGAAAATAAGAAGGAATTTGTATAATAATTTTGGAAGAATTATTAAAACGGGTGGAAGAAAAGAAGGTTATATATTGGGTAGTTGAAAATGGGGATAATCATTCTATTTACTTAGGGTAAAGGTACAAATACATCCTTAAATATTTTTGAGAAAATCATATACATTCTTAATATTTGATTTGGACCAATTACACCCTCAAGGTTTGAAAATCCGGGCAAAATTCCCCTATATTTTGACGGAAAGTTAACGGTGTTACAAAATTTTGATTTTGATTTTCATTCATTATTTATTTTTATTTTTAATTTGCACATTTAAATATTTTGATTTCCCTTTATTTATATATTAAAGGTGAATATACGTCCTTAATATTTTTATAATTTTTTTAACAAATAAATAAAATTACTTGAGAAAATAAGGGTGTATTTACACCTTCAATAAATAAATACATGAAAATATATTTTTTTAAAGATGAAAATTAAAATTAAATTAAATTAATAGATAAAAATAAATAAACAAACGAAAAATGATTTTTTTAACACCGTTAACTTTCCGTCAAATGATAGTGGGGATTTGCCCGGATTTTCAAACGTTAAGGGTGCAATTGGTCCAAATCAAACGTTAGGGTGTATATAATCTTCGTGAAAACGTTTTAAGGGTGCATTTATACCTTTATCTATCTATTTATTAGAATAACACAAATATCATCACACCATATTACTCCATCCCATCGTCTCTCTCTCTCTCTCTCTCTCTCTCATATGTAAATTTTCAGATTTTCACTCAATATTACTTCATTCATTTCACTCTCTCACTCGAGAAATAAAACAAGAAAGCTCTCACCTCTCTCTTCCACTCCTCCCTCTCGGCTAGGGCCCACACCCCCCATTTCCGGTCACGAAATAGCCACCACATGACCACCACCATTCTACTCTTTTCATCTTCATCATCCCCTCCCTTATTTCTCCCCATTTAGACCGAAACATAAGAAAAGGAAGGATTTGGGCGAAAAGATAGAGTGAAGGTTTTAGCTCCAATGGTGAACTTCTCAACCTTATATGCATGAGGTTAATTATGTAGGAGCATGTGAATGTTTTAATTTAATTTTAAAAAATTGGGAGAAATAGGATTAAAATGAAGAATAGGTGAAATGCTATGTATATATGTTCTTATTACTTGATTTTGGTGGTTGATTTATACTTTGATCATAAACGCAATAGCTTAGGTTTACTTAAAATTGTACTCCTTCCGTCCCTCAAAAGTGTGCGGAGAAAGAAGTGGCACAGTTTTAATAAAATGAGTAATAAAGTGAATATGAGTGGAGAAATGATCCCATTTTTTGGAAAATTATGTGTATGTTAGTTGGAGTTTGTTGACTTTTTAGTAAAATGGGTTTCCAAAAATGAAGTCTGCATACTTTTGAGGAACGGACAAAAAGTAAAAACTCGCACACTTTTCAGGGACGGAATGATTATATAAATGGGTAATAAAATTCATTTTTTCGGATAAAAAAAGAGATATTGGTATTAGGCTTGCATTGTGAATAAGCAATTTAGTCCCCAACGTTGAATCCGAAATGCAACTAACTCCCCGTCGTATGAAAACTTGCGAACACGTCCCCAGTGTCCCGATTAATATGCGGATTAGTCCGAGTATTGATGGAGAGGCAGACGGCTATTGCTGATTTCCGATTTCCCCTTTTTTTATCTGGTGGGTCCCCCAAATATCCACGATCACCCTTCCGCCGACGCTCTCGCCATTTCCGAATCCTCAGATAAAAAGCTGCCGCTGAAGCGCGCCTCCACCAAGGACCGTGACACGCTGTTGTTTCGCGTTCCAAATAGATTTATAAACCTTTGTGCCTACCACAGCCGTAGCCAGCGATAAATATCAAGGGTCGATCCGCAGGGAGTTGGTGTAGTGCCCTCATTATCACAGTGTCACTAAAAAGAGAGAGAGTTGTTGGTACTGACTTTGTCGTGGCCAATACGAGAAACAGCTTAAACCTGAAATAGAATGAAAAGAAACAATCAATAATAAAAAGCATGACTTGGGCAAGACGCTAATGTTGATATGACTTCTACTAGTTCATCGATGCATATATTTTCACTAGACTCATGTATCGTTGGTTATAGGCTCAATGGAATCATGCCCCTATTGTCACGACGTCACGCACACAATTCCACCTCACCCAGCTCTCATCCATACTGTTTAGTGTTTTACTATCACTAACCCATCGTGCCACACTCGGATCTTTGTAAGTCCACTTCGCATGGTCACAACATATTGCATTTAGCCTTAGACGGCCCAACTGGCCTCTAAGCATGTAAGTGCTTACAACCGAAAGGTAGGGGCTTGCTCAATACATACGACCACAATCACCCGCCCTAGTCACACTATTCGGAGCAAGGGACACCCTACGCTTTAGTCCGATTATTGTTTGTAGTCCATCTTGCCCACTAACGCCATTTGCAACTGACGCAATGGGCTCGACGAGACGTGGAAAACAGACCTAGGACTTTGGGAACACATGAGTTTAGATCCTAATTACTAATTAGATCTCATTAGTTTGTCAAGTTCATATTTCACATCTTTGTCATGCCCATGCCAATATACCTACTTAGCTAGACATAATCGAACACATCATGCAATCATTAATTGAGCCCATGATGTAAACAGAAAAGTACTTTACTTAATACTCCATCCGTCTCTCAATTGTTAGTGCACTTCTTTTCGGCACGGGAATTAAGGAGAGTTGAAAAAGTAGTGTAAGATGTATAAAGTAGTGATAAGAATATATTATATATATTTAAAATTGTGTGTGAAAAAAATGTCCAAAAAAGAAAATGCACCAAGATGGTGGGACATCCCAAAAAGGAATATGCACCAACAATTGAGGGACGGGGGGAGTACAAAATAAAGAAAGACAACGAGCCCAAAGTGCTCACAGTCAACATACGAAAGCAAAATAAAGGGTTTGCCCTGAAGGGACTTTGAAAGCTAAACTACTAATGTACGAGAGAATTCTAGCTATCAAAATATGAGGGATGATATGCACAAGTCGCACATTCATCAGGTATTTGTAGGGCTAAAGATTGCTAGGGTTTTCCAGTCTTCATGGGCTGTAGCGGATAGAGTTTGATTGGAGAAAGACTCTATCTCTTCCCAGCTGGCGTGCCCGCTGAGAGACTCCAGCTTCGGTTGGACTCTATCTCTTGGGGGTGCGCCCGCTGTGCTCCTTATCCGATCTCTTTGGGCATATCTCTTCCGAATTTTGCGCTAGGGTTACCTGCTTCTTTGAATCGGATTAGGGTTTTCGCCGCCTTTCAGTCTCCGTGCCCTGTCATCGTGCCCTTCCTTTCCTTCCTTCCGTCTTGGCCATCACACGACCCGTCCTACCCAGGACCACCTTCTTGGAATCCATTCTGCGCGGTTTGTAAGCAAAGCCATGCCAAGGAGCTGAAACATTTCTGATCATGGTCATGACGACCTTCTTGTCCGCGATCCGCAAACCATGCTCCTGGCGACGTTGGGGTTGCAATCGTATCTCAGCGCATCCACCTTTGCAGAATGGTTCTCGCCACATGCCCATTTCCTGCCTAAACCTGCCCACAACAACAGCGTGCCCTCCCATGCTTAAAACACACGAAAACAGACACAAAGACTCGATCTAGACCTAGACGCGACACACAAAAAGAGCACAAGGTCTTGACTATCGGGAAATTGCATCTTTCGCGGAATTTCGCCAAACTTGCCTAAGATCCGCCCCAACTGCCTGCATCCTCAAAGTGTGTCCTCCCAGACACAGAAGACACCAAAACAAAAGGAAAACGATGAGAACAAGACCAAAACAAGTAAAAAAAAAACACGGAAAAACGGACCCGTCAATCGCCGCCACCGGCACAATCTCGGCCAATTTCACCTTGCTTAATATTTCCGTTAGAAGCTCCGATTCCACCTTCTCCGCCCCCTAGCATTTGATTTTGAGCAACAACGCCTATTTTGGCCACAATTTTGGGGATTCCTCGCAAAGGAGGGTTTTCTTTCATGGAGGAGCTGGATTGTCGTCGTCATCTGAGAATGCAATCAATTTTGGAGGAAGAGCGGAAGGGAGTCGAGCTCGTAGATCCTCATCCGCTTCTGGAGCTCTATCCACTCCACGATCTTGGTGGTGCAGTCGCCGTCGCGCCAGCGCTGGAGGTCGGTGACCATGACGCCGATGCTGAAGTAGCAGGGGCGGCGGTTGGCGAAGGTGAGGGAGAGGGAGGGGTTGGACCAGAAGGTCGGGGTAAAGAGTTGGCGTTGCAGTACTCCGACACAGCTAGCACGGCATCGTTCACAAGCGGGGTCGCGGCGAGCTTGGCGATGTCGTCGACTAGAACGAGATCAGAGTCGAGGTAGACGATCTTGTTCACGCAGCTGAGGAGGAGCTTGGCGAGGTACGTAGTTGTGGGCGTAGTTCAGGGGACAGTCGAGTGCGGCGCGGATCAAGGTTGAGATCAAGCCCGCTGCCGTGGAGTCGTCGAAGGGGTAAATCTGGAAACAGAGGTAGGGGAAGGCTGAAGCGATTGTGGCGCGGAGGTCGGCGGTGGTGGCGGAGGAGGAGGCAACGAAGTGGAAGGTGATGTTCTCGGGACAGGAGGAGTGTTGGAGGACCGATAGGATGGTGGCGATGGAGCCGCGGAGGTAGGCGGCGTCGAGGGTCATTGCAACATTGATCGCATTGCCGTTGTCGAAGCACATGTCGGCGGCGGCGGCGAGGGAGGGGCAGTTATATCTATATCTCATTTGGGGACCCACCAAATTATTTTAAAAAAAAAAAGGAAAATTGGAAATTAGCAAACGGCCATCTGCCTCTTCGTCAAAACTCGGACTAATCTGCATATTAATCGGGACGTCGGGGACGCGTTCGTAAGTTTCCAAATGACGGGGAGTTAGTTGCATTTCGAAGTCAACGTTGGGGACTAAATTGCTTATTCTCCCCTTTTTAAAATTGACCTAGGATCCCACAACTTTCAGTAAAAGGGAGAGGGTCATGGCCCATTCCAATGATTTTGAAGCCCAAATTCATACCCAACCTTACTATATATATTTACATTATTTCAATAGAGTTTGAAATTTTTTACTCAAGCCGATCTCTGATTTTGACAATTGGGCCGAAACAACCATTTAAAATAAGCCCAAAGCGCAACCACTTTCGAACAAGAATAATTTCTAAACCATAATGACTTTGGGAAAGGTCCCAATTGAAGAAATGTTCCCCTTTCACTCTAGTTTCTGGAATGGTTCATTAGGCCCACAATGGCTTGGTAAAACTAAAGATATGATTTTTCCAGGTATAGAAAAAGGCCTAGTGACACCCCAACTTCAAGCAATCATATATTCATCATTCGGACTCCGATAGTTGATTCAAAATGGAGGACGAACTTCAACATGTCTATTTTCCAAAATTTCCCCTTGACCTACTGAAAGACCTCTGGACCACATTGAAAATAGCCCTTTGACCATGATTTTTTAAATAAATTCCTAAGGCCAAAGCCCAACTTTCTCTCCAAAGCTATTTTATTTATTTATTTTACTTTAATAGAGCTATTTCCAACATATATATATATATATAGGGGTTTTTTTTATTGTACAACCCCTTTAAAAATAATTTTTGATCAGTTTTGAGGAACTCAGGGCCTGAGGCTATGATCCAACATGATAAGATCGGTCTTATCTCCTATGGGAGTTCAGGTGTATACATAGAAAGTCCATACCATCTGTACCCCTTGTCTCAGCAAAACAAGTATCATAACATTGAAAAAAGGCACACAAAGAAAATGATTTTGGTCACATTATTAACTGTATATTTTGACTAAAGTTATGTTGATGCGGACACTTAACATGCATTTCATGATAAAACTCTTTTAAGTATCTATTCAAAATGGTGCTTTTGTATTCTGCTCGCAGTTTTTTAAAAACCATTCGGGGAAGGAGAAGGAGTATCTTTGTTGGGACCTGCTCCATCTTCGATCGATCGGGTCAAATCTCAGAAATTCTGCATGGCAATCTGAACAACTTTTTTTTATTTTCTCGTTAAGACAACGTCCCAAACAAAATTTTATTTATTCTGCTACTATTAGTTGACCAGAGTCTTCATACTTTGGGTCGTCATTGATTCCGCATAAGTTGAGTTAATTTAAATAATCACAATTATTCCTTCATCCCACGTGGCGGCCTCTTGTTAAACCGGGACGTCACATGTACATTATAAGTTCTCATCTACATAATCAATATTCATAATTTTCTAAATTAATTAAACTTGACTTTGATATCAATAATCAACATATATCTAATTGGATACAATTACAATAGCCATATATTTTATTTACAGGAATCCAAATAATCTTCTGATGATTACAAAAAAACTATAGTAAACATAAAAACTAATAATAATATATTGTAGTATAAACATAGCATAAATTATATCATATTAGACAATATAACCACCACCTCATAAATTTTCCCATGAAAATTTTACGACTAAAGATAATATATCAGTGCAATCGATTCTCACGATATATTAGTTCTCCTAGTTAAACGCATATAAAGTTATAAACTACGTCGGTCATAAAATTTTGATTCTAAGTCAAGTAACAATAATTATACTGTATATAAAAAGCTTAATTAAATGCTAGATATTGTTAAGAAGGAGATTGGGAAACTTCGGATTATGCATCTATCACTTCACGTTGTCTTATTATGTATATAGATCGTATATTCAGTCAAATTTTCCTAAAGATACATATATATAGATTGTAGAGAAATTAGGTTGGTATCTAATTAAACCTTTTAGATAGAGTTATAACAGAAACTTCATTTATGACATACACAATATATATATATATACATTTTTAAAGATGCAAAATAAATTTTGGGTGTTCTTTACAATTAATTATTACTCCTAATAATTATATATATATAATTTAATTTGATAATTAAGTTATCCAACAATTGACATATAAAATAATACTATATTGGTTGCCTTCTTGCTTCCCGTCCTCGATAATAAAACATGAGGATTGAGGACTTCAATATATCTTCAACCTTTTTTTTAATATACATTTTTTTCTAAAAAAGTACTACATATAAATAGTTCAGAATCCAATTATATTGAGAAAAATGTGCTCGATCCAACAAGGCAACAACTCACCATTAATTCATAAGTTTTTTTCTTTCTTTCTTTTCTATCGTGGGTCTTGTCTAATTTAATTTTTCTTGCCTTTCCTTTCTAGAAAAAATTAAGCTCTAGTTGCTAGTTTTGCTTGAATTGGTATAATAAAAAAATCTTCCTGTAATTGAATTCAGATGAATGCATAATATTGAAGCTTATAATTTACTTTGTGGTTGAATATTTTTTTAAAAATTTAGAGGTGTCATATATAGCACCAACATTGTTTTGAAATGGTCAATTTGTATGCACCCTCGCTTCCCCCAATTTAAAAAAGGTGGTCATGCTAGTAGCCCAATGGACCGATTTAACTCGAGCTTTTAATTAATTCTGTGATTTTTTCGTATCTGTTAATTCACAAATACATGCTCTATTATTTCAGTAAATAAAGTTTAATTATATTACTAAATTTTCCAATTACTCTTTTAAGACAAATTATCTGAGCTAGTATAAAAAGGCCGCCAAATATGTCGGAAGGAAGGAGTCGTGTTCAAATAATTCAAACTCTATTGAGAAGAGAAAATGAAATGAAAAGATAGAGTTCGAATCTCCGACGATCAAGTATTATTATCGAATTTTACGATTAAATCTGGGCTTGGAACTATGTAATCATCCCAGTAAAGGTATAAATTGAGTCTAAAAAACAATAACATTCTCAAGGCTCAACCTCCCTATAATATTCTTTGTTTCTTTCTTGTTTTTTCCCTTTCCCTTTATTTTTAATTTTGCGCGAAGGAATTGACCAATTTGAAAACTATGTTGGTAAAGCAAAGACGTCATTCTATAATAATGTTGCAGCATGCTAAACCTTATAAAAATAGAAAGGAAAATGTGTGAAGCAATTGCATGACAAATGGACAATAAGGTAGATTGGGCATTATCAATCATCGAGAAAAGAAAAAGAGAATAAGAGAAAAGGGGTTTCGAGTTTCCTTTGGGCAGAAGACTAGACCTCCTTCTAGGAGACAATTGGGGGTTTACAGTTTCATCTTTTTAGTCTTGTCTTATTTTCAATATTTGACTGAATAATATAATCTTTCCATCTATTACAATACTTGTCATAATTTTTTAGTTTTTGAGGGGCCATACTTATCATCATCATTATTGTTTTTTAATTTCACTTCATATAATAATAACGCTTTATGCAATTAATGTAAAAATTGTGCAAGAGCGATACATATACAATAGTATAATTATACCATATGCTGGGACACATCTTTCATGAAATGATTTGCACCCCATTATAAAAAATTTATGCAGTTTCTTAACTTCCTTTCAGGATGGCCTAGTAAGTGGTGGAATGCATATTTTAAATTCTAAAGATATCATTTTCAAATTTTATTATTATCATTATAGACCTCGTAATGTACAGTGCGTGCTGAAAATGTAGATTAAGATTTCATAATTAAAAAACATACATTGCTCTTAAATCTAAGCAACCACACTGTGGTGGCCATAAATTAGTTCAATGAGAAAAAAAAAGATTGATTTACATTTTTGTTATAAATATGAGTTTACTTTGCTAAAAAGGATATGGACTAACCATTAATACTAATATTTTAATTTTCATTTACTTTATAAAGTCAAAAAATAAAAAATAAAATTTTAATGTAATATTGAATGTAGAAAATAATTTAATCCAAATTTTAATCCAAAATTTAAAAAGAAGTAATTTAATTTCATATTTAAGAAAAACGATGGGATGGGTATTTTGGTTGCTTGTTGTGTTATGTTTGATGATCGATGATCGTTTTCTTTTCCTTTACTCCATTCCATTCCCCCACACCCTCAAAGACATCAATTTATTAACATTACCTGCCAAAAGTAGATCCTGTTAAAAACGACGTTACTATGCGCTGTAGACCAATCCTTATCTCTCTCTCTCTATACATACATACATACATATCTATGTGTGTGTGATTGAGGGTGAGAGAGAGAGAGAGAGAGAAAGTGGGAGACTGGGATTCATTTGTTCCAGTTGTATCTCGTTGCTTTTGAGGAATGTTTTTTTGGAAGTTCAAACACTGTTTCTTTTCGTGACTTGTGGTAGCAATAATATAAGATACTTATATAGAGGAGAGTAGAGGAGAGGATCGAGTACTTCTTTATTTTACTTATACTGCATTAATTGGGTGACGCATTTGCATGCATGGGGGCGACTCCATCAATTGCCACGTGGCACGTGGATTAATAGCAATCATTAGCTCTTTATGGGTTAGTGTTTAACAAGATCTGATATCACATTAATTGCAATCTTTTGGAATTTGCTAATTAGTGGGACTGTGTGAAAGTGAAATCGGGAGTTGGTTTAGCTTTCGACTTACTACTAATTCTTTTCATATACTATCACCAAAATTTTAAATATTTATTTCTACACACATGAGAGATGATGTTCCATACCAGTTTGGGAAACTCTATCCACACGCCTTAATGGGCAGAGATATCTTCGTTTTAAAATTTAAACATGTTGATTAATAGTATATATGTAATCCCATATAAGTTACACTGAGCATCAAAGTGGCGAATGAACTTACTCTCCACAGCCGATTCAATACAAAGAAAAAATAAAAGATACTACTAATTATTAAGGATTTTAAAATATAATATATTAATAGAAGGAACTAAAAGAAAGATTGAGAATAGAATTTCAATCAACAAATTTAGTGTATAATGCAATGATTCTTGGTGTAGCCCCTTTGAAGCAATTTAGTTACTGTATATGGGGTATATTTTTTGCTCTCTATAAAACATAAAAATAGCCCTTAGCTAGGCTTGAAGTTTAAACTAATTTCGTTAGTCATATCAATTAAATATGGTCCCTTATAAATGAACCAGAAATGCGCATAATATTTATATTCAAGGTCACCAAAAACGACATTTTAAATTTATTTATAACGTGGTATACATTACTGCATCCTACGTGAAAAAAAAATGTGCGAATGCATTTTAATTTCGAAAATTGATGTACGTGGAGGGCCCCACAAAATCTGAAGAGGCACATAAGATGATGATTGGGCGGAGATTTGATTGCCCTCAAAGGCTGTGAGAATTAATGGCGTCCGTGTGGGTTTGCATCATTAACCAAAATCCAATCTCACAGACATGCACACATTTTTAATACTAATTAACTAATTATAGTATACTAGATATCGCGCCATTATTGTTTTATTTTTAATGAAATCACCAACCAAATTACTATTAGTTTTTGTTTTCATAGTCATCTTGACTTCCAGAATCCAACATTATCCCACCCTCACTCCAACATTAATCCTTTAATTGTCGTCTACAAACACCTATTGACTTTATTCAAATGTATTTTCTGTACCATAGTATATATTTAGAAATGCCGATTGAATTCAAATACTATGTGATTGATCTTCTATAATCGAATTCGTATCTCCGCCACTAGATCATTCCTATAGCAAGATGGAATCCCATTTTTTTATTTAACTCTTGTATCAATCCTATCCACATTCTTTCCAACTCCTAGTTTACAGTATTCAGACTTATAAGTTTAAGAATATAGAAAATTATTAGGATTTCAATGTATTGTATGAGATCGGGTAGAGTTAGAAGGTAATAATAAAAGAAATAAAAAGAAAGAAAGGGAGAAGCAGTGTTGAGAGAATGAGTGGAGTTATTTAAGTTATAGATAAACATTACACAACATTGGGTTAATCAAGTTTTAAAAAAATAGAGAGAAGAGAGCATCTTTTGGAAAGCGGTGGTCTTCCCCCTTTGTCGAACTCCAACTGCCCCCACTCCAATCTCAAGACAATCCTCTCTCTTTCTCTCTCGTTTTGTGCTTAATTATTTCTTTATTTATTTTGAATCTTTTGATCGAATCGATCGATATTCCAGAGGACTTTGTTTGTCTCGTATTGGGCCCCATCATCATTATGTTGCTCCTCCTCTTTTTGTCCCTCATCACCTTATCACATATATTCAAATTTATTTTTCTTCCAAAGTTTTATAACGGGTATTTTATTTCGATCATCTACGCTGGTTTTGATTTTGATATTTCATTCTTTACTATATAATTCTTCCTTTCGACGTACAATGTTCGGAAAGTTAGTAGCCTAATTAATTATTGTTATCTTGTTTAATATTTCGATATTCCACTTTAATACGGCTAATACCATATTTAATAATACTCGATTAATTATTTTCTTAAAAAACATTAAGAAATTCCGGATTTCTAAACATGGTCCCGAGTTTATTTTACCTTTTCCAAAACACTTATAATTTGTGAGAAGAAATACATTAATAGTACAACTCTTTTCATTGATTGAATCTATTAATCAGGTCTAATCCAATATATTTCAATCGATTTATACACATCTGCTTGAGTGACAACACAAACAAACAACACATGATCTTATTCCTTTTGCTTGATCACGGTTCAATGTACACCAAATTATGGAAACGTTTGGCCAATGGTACGTAAAAATTTGGTTCTTCTATATATATATATATATATATATACCTTTGTTATTTCAAACAACATAAAATCTTAGTTAGAACATACAAAACTAATGCTATTTGAAGATTTAGACCCGCCATTCGATAATCGATGAGAAACCTTGTATGAGTACCTCACGGTACGTACATGTACGTTAACGACTCAAGTTTGTGATCGAGTTCAAACACAAAGACATTGAGTTTTGAAAAGTTTCCCTCGTCAAGTCTGCTATTTTAACAGCTCTTTGAATGACCTTCTTTTCTTCCGATCTTGGGTGTATGAAGTTTCATGGATTTTGCTTTGGAAATCCGATTATGTGACTTGTCTTGGTTTTGCTTGTCATGTCTTTGTCTCGGTCTAGGCGATTAGCATATTTTGAATTGTCGTTGGAGGTTTGATGTTTTGTCTTGATGTCATTTGATTGAGTCATTGTCTCTTAATAGGTACCCGTGAGTGTGGATCCTCTATTCTATTTATGTATACCATATTGATCTATTGCATTTATAATTGATTGACACGTGACTTTATTAATTATCTGAATTTAATTTTTTTTATAAAGAAACTATATTCCCTAATTTTGAGGAATCTTAAAATCGAAAATTTGACACATATTTTTCATCTATTACGCGATAGAAGATATTATATGGAAATGCGACAAAATAATCTCTTATGATGTCATTAATTAGCTAGATAGCATATTGTTAACGTTTGGATACAAATGTTAATCCCTCTAACGAATCATGACATCATCATCATTATTATATTTATTTATTTATTTATTTATTTATTTATTATTATTACTAATTCGTATTAAGAGGCAATTATTAAAATATCCATTTTAAGATAGTCAAAATAAAATTTGGCCCTTAAATATAAAAAGATAAAAAAAATAGTCTCTCATTTTACGAATTCACATATACAAATTTGTGAAATGATGAATTTTACACATCATTTCATAAATTTGCATATGCGAATTCGTGAAATGAAGCGTAAAAATACTATTTTACGAATTTGCACATGCGAACTCATACATTTTACACACCGTTTCATGAATTTACATGTGCAACTCGTGAAATGTAGTGTAAAAATATCATTTCACGAATTCGCATGTGCAAATTCGTGAAATGAGAGGCTATTATTTTATCTTTTTATATTTAAAATGACTATTTTTTATATATTTCCTCTTTGAGTTTTGCACGTACAGTAAAACCTCTATAAATTAATATTCTATAAATTAATAAACTCTCTAAAATAATAAAATCTTCCGGTCCCGACATGGACCTTTGTAAAAAATCATCAAATTCGATAAGATAATAAGATAATAATTTTTCGGAAAATCCCTTTATAAATATTAGGT
>JAYJMF010000036.1:2182266-2194931 GCA_036873715.1 Salvia sclarea | reverse complement strand
ATCTAGACCACCCAATCTTCAAAATTAATGGATGAGATTGGTTCTTAGTTCCTATTTTAAATAGGGGATGTATTTTAGCCCACCCCTATATATATATATATATGTGTGTGTGTGTGTGTGTGTGTGTGTGTAATTTCTTTTTGATAATTCATATATGTTTAATATAAATATATATGTGTATACTATATTAAAGTTACTCATTCCTAAACAATGTCCAACTTAAAATCTACTTTAGATAGGCCCAACTCAATAAAATAGTAAATATATTCAAATTAGAAAAGAGAATCCGTATGTATGGTTTTTGGTAGAATATATCAAAAGTCAACTTATGAAAAAATTAAAATCTATTTGGAGTATACTTCGTGGGGTTTTATTGAACAATAGAAGAATTAACATTGGCGGCAAAGCAACTCGTCGGTGCTTGCGGCGAAGGAAGAAAACTGGAGAAGATTTGCGTGTTTGCTGTGGAAGGCATTAGGGATAAGAACAAGTTTTTCTATAGCGAATTCTCTGTTCTTGTATTGCAGTGTATGATTATTTAATTTAATTTTTTTTTGTTTATATGAGATTATTGCATAATTACATTTGTTTATAACTTAAATGAATTTTTTACATATATTTTAGATGAATTTTGGTATGGATTGGAGATTTGGAGTAATCTTGTATTTTTTTTATATAGAGGCCAGGTTCATAAATCAACACAATGAAGTATAAATCAATTCTTTCTTTTTCCAATAATAACAAGAAACGCTCAAGGAGTGTCGAGGAAAGCTCAAGTTCTCCGATTTTAGAAACTTCAAGAGTTGATGTGGATAATAATATTACTCCTGAAATAACCAATCCACCCGCAAAGATTGTTCAGTCGTCTTCTCAAAAAGAGGTACAAAATCTTGATCTAAATTCTAATAATTTTGATATGATCTGAATTCTAATAATTTTGATATTGAACGAGATCATGTATTACATTGAGAAAGAAATTGCCGAAACATTTGATGCTCAATCAATAATTGATGAGTTTGATGATATGAAGAAGCGACAAGTGCAATTTAAACGACCCACGCTGAATAAGGTTGGAGATATTCTTCTTTATATTGCTTTAGTTATTTAATATTTTTAATAGTTATTTCATTGGTGAATTTGTAATATGAAAAAATAATATTTTCTCTTTTGTTTTGCAGAATTAATTGGAGTGGCATGTCATTATTTGCTGGAGACTTTTATATGGATTGCTCTAATCGCTTATTACAAGATAGTTTATCTTTATGTATTTATTTTTTAATATTAACATATGAAATATGTGTATATTAAGTGAAAAATATTGTCGTTGGATTAGTATAAAGCATATATAGTTTTATAATTTTGAGGTTGAAAAAATTTGCCCCTAAATAGAATTTCTGGCTCCGTCCCTGCATCAGAGGACAGTTTTTCAGGTCGTGCGCCGCAGACAGTGCTTATTCATGCATTTATGCACTTATTCAATAACTCATTTACTCTGAGTAATATGATAAATCAATAAAATATATAGTTGAATATTTAGAGAATAAGAAGATAAAGCATTATCTCCAGAAGGTACAGCTCATAATACAAATGCGTAAGAAAAATATTTCTAATATGATTTCTGTCCACGGCTTTTTTCCTAGCAACAAAAACGATCTCCCAGAACAACACTACATTACTAATATTTTCCTGCACAACAAACAAAATCCACATAAAAATGTTTCCCAGTCCTGCTCTGCCTGTCAGAATATCTTCTAACAAGAATTTCAGCCGAAACACTTCCAAGAAAATGTGCAAACTCAAATGTATCCAGCAAGGTAGGGAGAACACCTCTTAATCATCTCTAATTCATCCATATTTTGCAGAAGCATATCTGATATAGCACATATTTTACATCAGCTATGTACCTTTGGTTTCATCTACATCACAACCTCAGCCTTTTTCCCCTGCAGGAAAAGGTTCATTGAATTTCTTGAAAGAATACTCATCACCACAAAACTATTGTGCTTTTATGAAGACACAAATATGTGTTTTTCACTTTGAAATTTGAATAGTTCATCATGATAGAAACTACATCCAAAGAAGCAGGTGATATGCAATTAAATGAAAAAGTCCTGCATCTGCACAAATATATCATGAAGGGGACCCTTTGCATGTGGAATAATGTAAACAATATTTTCTTGGTGCTTTTTTAGCTAAAACTGATTCTTTACTTTGACTATAATATTTATAGTTTACTGAAAAGGAACAAATGTTTTACAATTTCTAAGACTTAAGGTAATCGAAATATTGGATCTCATAGTGTCATAAAAAACTGAGGATCCTTATTAAGTATGATTAAGAAAGGTTAAAAGATTGTTCACAGGGAGATATGTATTAACCATTAACTTAATCTATTGTATAATTAGGGAATGACTGGTTCCAAACAATGCTAGATTGATCATGCTTGGACATAGATCTAGGAGTTACCATTTGATTCATGCTATGAATGTAAACCAGTCATCCTTACATGCATTTTCCTCTTGAATAACTATAGTTGTGCCAATCAAAGATCTTACGTCACAAACCACAAAAACTACCTTCATGAAAAATAATTTTCTAGTAGCCGAAATAAAACTAGCCAGGCTCTCAGCCAAGAACTAATAAAGATCCTGCATGCAGCTTTTTCCATCTAGGGTGTGTTTTCTTTAGTTGTAAATTTAGCATAAATGGTGGTCCCACTTTTTCTATCTCATACTCTTTAGAGTGGAAAATATTATCAGACGAGCCCCTCATGATAATATTATAAACAATTTGAGCGAAATCGAGGGAAAAGACATTATCTGCTCCTACAGATTATGTGAAAAGGGTGGAAATAGAGGAAAATATTTGTTTTACACTCTTTTCCATCAAAGAGAACACGCCCCTAAAGTACAACCATATTGTTTGGTTTTGCTTTTATGCAGTAAATAGTGAATTGAATTTAATAGTTAACCAAGAAACAGCACTAGTTTAAAATACTCCAAACAAAACAGAGAATATTCTTAGCAGTATTCAATGGGCCTATACCACATTGGACGAAACAAATTTCAGTAGGAGGTAGACTCTCTGGAGAAAAGAACTTACCTCAAAGAACAATACTTTTGAACCGCTTCTTTTCCTTCATCATCAATGGCAAACCACTTCTCGTTTAGGGTAAGAGTATCTCCCTTTCCAACATCTTCACATAAGGATAATGTTAGCTAGATAAAATAGGTACTAAAAGAAAGCAAAACATGTAATATAGTTTACCTTGATGCAGCATACTGCCAAAACAATTGAGTTTCCAGTATGCATTACCACCATGACCCACAAGAAAAGGCTCTATTCGTACAGCTTTGCAAAACCTACTGTCTACAGATTCAGTATACATGCTAGTCATTAGTTGACAGTCTCCAACAAATTGATTTATGTAAGAGAATATAACAATTAAAAGGACAAGGAAGATATCATTGCATCTTAAAATTTTCAAGATTATATTCTAGACCATGTGTAGGAACTAATCTTCTATAGGCCTAAGAATAACCAACTCAATTGCACTGTAAACGTCAGCAGAATTGAACAGAATGAAGTTTCAGGTTTGAATTCCAAGTTAGAGAATAGTAGGTTTTGTCTATATTTTAAAACATAAGCAGCAAACTGGTGTATGATCTTTCAGATAAATACACAAGCTCAACTCAATTAAATCCATCTTTCAGCATCCAGTGGTGTTACCAGTGTTGCACTGGGATGCACAGAAAGAACATCAGATAACTTTCAAGGTTCAAAGGATCTGAGTCAAAAGTGTAAACAGAAAGCACAAAATTGCAAAACGAAACATGGGACACTTACTTTCAATTTCAAGAAGTATGCCCTTTGACTCAAGCACCTTAGCATGAGCTTCTGCTGCCTTCCGTTTAATATTTGACACAATGGCTTCATGCTCAGAAATCGAAAGACGAGCACCATGCTTAGCAATAAGGGTTTTGGCAACATCATCTTTCATTTTCTGCTTCAATGACTTCTCCTGTATGCACAGTTGAAGATTAACAAAAATAGATATGGAAAGCTCTAGTTTCATAACAGCAAACTATTTCACAATTATTTTAATTTTGAAAGATATTTCATAATTTTTATTACCTTGTTCTTTGCAGCAATAACTTCTTGTCTAGCTTCCTTAGTTTTTTCAGCAAATTCTGTGTTTTGCTCATCCATCCAACACCTCACCTTTCTACAAATGGAAAACAGAGTAAATACGCATGAACCTTTAGTGTTACAAGTGAAAGAAACTAATAAAATGTACTTACTCCGTTTCAAGAGTTTCATCACAGAGGAAATTTAAGAGCCTAAGTTTTTCCGAAGGTTCTAAAGATTCGTAATCAGATGCCCCCTCTAAACAACCCAGTGCCTGAGCTTTAACAATACTTTGAGATTCAGAGAAGATGTTCTTGAGTGCATTAAACCATGAGTTTTTTCCAACTGATGGACTCAGTTCTCCACATCTATATAGAAAATTGAAAGAGTTTAACAACTTATTTTGGTAAAAGAAAAAAAATGCTTGTTAATTTACAGCACAGTCAGTCATACTCTTCTCCTTGCTCCGTCTGTAACATAGATAGTAAGTGGATATGAAATTGAACGGTCACAGAAAATTTTCCTCTACGTCCAGCACGCCCATGGAACAAGTCTTGAAGAACATGCTCTGGTTGTCCCCTTTTCACCTCCAGAATCTGTTGATTGGAACCAAATATATACAAGGAAAAATAAGGTAAACCAAAGTGGCTGATGTATTGGTGGGAGGTCTCAGATCAAGTATGCTACTTATGACATACAGGGTAAGTAGAGATGTTTAAACTGTACTTATATGATTAGGTTCAGATTATTGGAATTAACAAGTCTAAAACACAAAAAGCATTTAAAGTAAATGGATCTAAATATGATAACATAAAAGCATAGGAAGTGAATGAGTTAAATTGCATAATGACTTCTTGACACATATAAATACATAGAAAACAAACTTTCATTACTAAATTGTTCATCTGAAAGAAATAAGCATGTTCATTACAGTAGATAACATAAATGTAATTTCCACATGGTAAAGGTTAGAGCATCATAAATGAGCAATATATACAAGTGCAGAGTCCCAATTATGTAGAAATAATGAATACTATAAGTAGGAGTTGCAAGTTAAATCACTTGCCTTTCCAAAAGCAGCACAAAATTCTAAAAACTGCAAAGCATTGCCAACATCTTCTGGTGATACATCAATCCCTGCCACATTATTGAGTTCTATCCCCAGAGGCATTGGTATCTCTGGGAAAATATGAGCATTATGCTGCTTTAAACCAACCAGAGCATTTGCAGAGTTAACTTCATCTTCCTGTATTTTATTATCATCTTCCCCTGTCACTGTCATCCTATAATTCATATTTTCATCTGTTTTGACTCCAACATTGAGTTTTGCTTCTTGATCAAAAATTTTATGGGAAACTGCCAATTTTCTAGGACTTGATCTCCTTGCTAAAGAGACATCACTCTTCTTACTATCATCCTTCTCTAGCTCCTTTCTTGATTTTTTCTCCACATCATTTACACTCTTCTCCTTCAACATTTCATCATCATCTTTCTTATGTTCCAGCTCATATGATCTATCACTTTTCCTTTTCCTTTTCTTTGACTTATCTGCACCACATGAACCAGTACCTTCAACTCCGTGCTTCTTATTACAGGGGTGCATTTCTGCAAAAGCTTCTTGCTCCAATTTTCTTATATCAGAGCTTTTATTAACTGAGGTAAGATCATCCTTATTGCCCTTGTGGACATCCTTAACTTTCTTCGACTTCTTGTCAGTGTCATTTGGCAAATTTGCATCGACTTTTCCATCAAAAGAATTTTCCTTCCCCCGCTTTCTGGATGAAGGGGCAACTTCCTGTTGATTTTCAAAGCCATAACAAAAGACAACCCAACTTATATGAGATGTCGACTATCGTTAATGCATGTGCTAGTAAAAGAACACTTGAACAGGTTTCTTAAGAAGGGCACCTTCTTCAGGGAAGCAGCCATCACTGCAACAACCTTTTCACAATTCAAATGTTGACCTCCTTTAAGCAGCATCTCAGAAACAGATGAATAGCCAGTTGCTTTTGCCGTTTTAACAAGTAAACCAGTGGGTTGATGACCTCTTTTTTTCCTAAACAATGTCCAAAGGTATCAGAAACTCATGAACAAGTGACCAAGCAATCCGATATAATTCAAAAGACTCACATGCAAACACTGCAGTTGCAAATGCCTCTACACTTAGGACAGCCCCACTCTCCTAAAGCATCCACTTCTTCTGCCTTCTCGCCATATCTAACTTGCAAAAGGTGGTAAATTAAGAGATGATAATATCCATGACAGTTTGCTTTCAAAAACACAGTGACAACTTAAAAAGAGCAGTAACCTGTTCAAGAGACATTTATGACAATACATAATTGTACACTGCTTGTTACTCTTCTGGTTCTTGCACGCTGCAGTGAAATCCCTGGTTTTTTGGCGACACTTCCATAGCCCAAGTTGAAATGTTAGAAACAAATGAAACCAAATAGGGACACTAGGAAACATAAACATGAAAATACATTCTCCTACGGCTTAAGAAAAAACCATTTGGGCATTTTCAATGATAAGTGAAATCTGGTTGCTGTTCCACAGAGATTGCACAACAGTAGAAGCACTTGCTTTGCTAAAGAAAGCTCATGGAAAGAGCAAAGAATTGATAGTTTGAGGATGCCTCATACTTATTACGGGCTCGATTTCAACTGTTCAAATCATAGGTTAACAAGCTCTTCGCAATTGTTAGAACCCTAACATAACTCAGCAGTATTTAATTATCAGGCTTCATTGTAAATTTAAACACATTTGCTGATGGGACGGTTTTCTGTTGCCAATACATAATAAAAAACGGAATTTAAACAACCAAAGTAGTAAGAGAATGGGCTTCCATGGAACCCGAAATCAAACCTGATGGCAAGTTTTTCCGTTGACGGAATCATAAATCCGGCCACCGATAAGGCGGATCCCGGGTGCACTGTTCCGCTTCGGCGGAGGAGCATCTTGTTGGGATTTGGTGTCCTTCTTCTTAGGGCTCTTGAGCATTTGATTGGAAGCAGCGCCTGAATCAACCGCCATTGTCGCCGAAAAGCTTCCAACCCAGAATTTCGGAAGTAAATTCTCTGAATTTCGAGACAACCTTTATTAGGACAGTGGCGCACTTGGCTGCTCCATTTGTCTTAGTAGATGCGCGGAATCCGAGTGGAGGGAGTTTGAATTTTTTACAGTGAAAGAGAAGCGCCAACTGAAAGTTTTGCTTTTCCCGCCACGCTGGAATGGCCAATTGCCGCTGTTTTTTCGCGTCGACGAAGGAAAGCCTCCAAAATAATACTAAATCTAATTAACACGATTCACCTGTCCCAATATAAATAAATGATGAGTATACGGTATACTGCTTCCTCTTCCACATCCATCATTTTATACAAAAAAAATAATATTTTTTAATGTGTCCAAATAAAATGAGATATTAAACCATCTCCAAGAATTTGCTATAAAATACTCTCTTCCTCCGATTATAAATATCTATTAATTTTATTTTTAAAGAAATAAGTGATTTTAACCATTTTGCTATAAAAAGAATAAAATTTAACCCATAAAAAAAATTATTTTGCTATAAAAAGAATAAAATTTTACTTTTAAAGAAATATGTGATTTTAACCATTTTATATAGTACCAAACAACTATTTAATCATATTCTAATTTATTCATCATGATTTTTTAATATATCTACCAAACAACCAATTTTATCATATTCTAACAACCAAAATTTGGAATTAGTGAAGTGTGTGCTTGTTAAGAGAGATGGAGAGGGTAAATCGATTGATTACTATTTCTCGACCCATTGCTGCTGTTGAAAACTTGAAATTGAGCTTATTTCCTTCAGAAGAGAAGGTTTTTCTTTGTTCCCCCTTATTCTATGAGGCAAAAGATGGGACTACATATTTTTCAAGATTTTCGTTTTAGTCCCTCAAGTTTCTAGAATTACTAATATAGTTCAATTGAAAACCAAATATCGGATGATCCAAAGTTTTTTATTCTTTCAACCAAAGCCGACCAAACTTTCGTTCTGGATTAGGTTTTGAATTTTTTAAATTTTTATAGTTAGGGAATAAAACATTATATTATATTAAAATTTCGTTTGGGTTCGGTTTTTATCGAGTTTTTTTTAATAAAATCGATCACACTAAATTTTTCACTTTTTCAAATTCAAAACTAAATGAGTTTGTTAGGTCCCGGAGGGGTAATGAACTGGTGTATGGGGGGGAATACACCAATAGACTATTTTTGAAAAACACAAGGAGAAACTGATATTGAGTATCAGTTTTACAAAGAGGATAAGACTGTGACTGAGAAATGTTCAGTCATATAACTTCAGTATGAAAAACTGGTTAACAAATTGAAGTCCACGGAAGGTTCAGTCTCGATTTTGAAAACAGAAAGGGGAGGTATTAATCTTACTGACTATCCGAAGATTTATCAGTTAGACTAATAACTCAGCAACAGAAAACGATTTAGATTAGTCTTCTAGTTATCACGAAGACACTTAGAATTAAGTGAACAGTTTTTAGAGGTTCAGTTTGCAGAGAGATAAAGACGCAGAAATAGAGCACAGAAATTTAAAGCACACAAGGAATTTTACGTGGTTCGGGGAAACACCTCCTACGTCCACGAACTATTGATCAAACAGTTGATCACTCTGGGCTTGTGCTTGCGGATGCACAACAAACCTTACACATACTTCACTCGTCAGTACCTACTCACAGTGTAGGATTTTCACTTCTCAGTTTACGGGCACTAAAAAAGCCTAGGACCTAGAGTTCAAACACCTGTCTCGAACACACACAAACTCTCTCTTTTCTAACTTTGAAATGAGGGGTTTGAAAACTTCCAACAAGTTACAGAGAACAGGCTCTCTGCAATAGGGATATCTAAGCTTAAGATTGGAATAAAAGTGTTTAGACTATCTAAGAGAACAAGAAATAATCTTAGTAGAATACTAAGAATATTTGACATTGAAAGCTGGGTTCTCTTCTTCGACTCAAACTGATGTGAATTTGAACGCTTGAACTGGCTTTTGAATTCTGTAGAGTTTTGGCTTATGCATTGAGTCGGTAGTCTTCAAGTGATGGAGAGGTCCTCTATTTATAGACATCTTCAAAAATAGATCCGTTGGAGGAGATCATATCTTCAAATCTGCCGTTGTGAGATGAAAAACAGAGATGACCTTCTGCGGCTTGAGTTTCTCTTTCCTATCTTCCGAATCTGGCGTGATTTCAAGGAATAAGGAAAAGGGTGCTTAGAAAAGTTTTGCACCAAAGAGGTAAGGTCTTCGCGCTATTTCTGGGGAGAGGACGATCTTCAAATCTTCCTCATTTAATGCGCTGATCTCCTTTGAAAAAGACGATTTTCCACGTGGCATCAGTAACTTACTGAATAAATTTCAGTTTTGAAGAAACTTTGTACTGAACTTAACAAATTAAGTTGCCACGTGTAGAACCTCTTATGCTGCTTCTCTTACTTCTTGAACTTCAGTCTTCAAATCTTCAGTCTTCAGTCTTCAGTCTATTATAAAGACCAAAATATTTAGGTCTATTTAAAATAACTAAGGCAAAATCTAAAAGGGTTTTGGGATCATTAAAACAAGACATATCAATTTACACATATTTTTCCAACAGAGCTTAAAATCGAACAGCCAAATTTCGACAGTACGGTTCGATTGTTAGAATACGGTTTGGATTGGCACTCCTCTAAAATTCGTTTTGGTGTAGATGATCACTCCACCATTTTGTATGCACATTTTAACTTATTTTCTTAAATTATGTATATTCGTAACATCGTTTCAATATGTCTCCACTTGTGTGTGGGTGGGGGGTGGGTGGGAGAATATACTCCATTCGTTCAATTATATGGTTTATTAAAAAAATTATAAGAATTAAGAAAGTCATTGCACAAAGAAATTATCAAATGGACTTTCTTATATGCTCATATTCTATTTTTTTTTAATGATGAATTAATGCTAAGTTGATCAAAAATTAAAAATGAATATATTAGTGAATGGTTTAAAAATGTATTTTGTGAAGACTAATCTAGATACTCATGAGTTATGCCAATTTAATAGGTTTGTTAAGATGAAACAAGATGACTTAAAAGTAAGATCAAATTTAGCAATATGGTCTTTTTGGCAACTCTTTTTTGCCAACTTATAAAGGGGAAATATGAATCCCAAATGTAAACCTTTTTTATTGTTGTTTAACTTTTTCTTTTTTCCAATTCATTGAGGGATAGATTCAAAACAAAACTTTAAGAATAAACTTTAAATATACAAACTAAGTTAAACACTGAAGGGAAAGATCAATCAAATCTAATCTTAAAGACAACTAGCAATAAATTTGCCATATACAAGTAAAACATACAACAACGATCTCGCTTCTGTTGCCAAAATGGAGTACCATTTGTGCAATTAATTTATTGATTTTGAAAGTTTGAATTACACAATTAATTGTAATTGAATTATTTGTCTATTTTCCCTCAACAGTAATAGAGAAAACAACGTAAATGAAAAAAAAAATTCGGGTAAAAACATGCATTAGTTAATTGATAACTGCATCTTTTGTTATGTTTTGCATCCCTTGTTTTACATGTTTAATCCTTGACATAAGTGGTTTTAGCTTGTTTTATTATTATTTTATATTTTAGTCGAGATATGTTACGCTTGGGTTGTTTTCGATGTTTTGTAGGTTCATTGACATAAAAACGCACACCCGAAGACGAGAGTGAAGACCCGAGGCATCAAGGAAGTGAAGAGACGAGAAGAAGGAGTCGCTGGGGGCAAAAAATAGGGCATGTCGGTCTAGCTGTCGGTCGACAGGCAGACTGCCATCCACCTTATTCCAACCACCCGATACAGCCACCGACACCCTTCCATGTCGGTCCACCTGTCAACCGACAGACCAATAGGCAGCCGACGGGTAGAGTCCAAAGTCCGTCAAATTACCTTATTCGACTCCAATTTGGTTTCCTTCTTCAACGAGGATGTTATGCACGAATTCTCAGTTATAAATAGACATTTTCTCAGCCCTTGTAATCATCTTTAATCATACCTTACTCCCTCGCATTATTTACTTTCAAGTTTTCAGTTTTAGCAATTTCATTTCCGTCTTTTATCGCTTTGGAGCAATTGTCGACGTTGGATTGAAGTTAAAGAGTTTATTTAAGCTTTCGTTCATGATTAATAGTTTTTTCTTCCCTTCTCTTTAATTATGTCTTTTTCTTATTTATTTGTGTTTTTCCCTAGCATCATGAGCAGCTAAACTACTCATGATCCTAGGCTGTGCATGAACTAGTCAATTCTATACAAAGTGTTTTTATTAAATCTTTTGTCTTCCAAGCTTATGATTCAACTCCTTTGGTGCTTAATCTATGCTTTTGTAGTTGGCCACTATGATTGCGTGTTTAATTATGTGATTTAGACTAACCGATTTTTTTCTCATAATAGATTTAAAGGAGTTTGAAATCACCACAAGAATGTAGCCGTACACCGACGGACAATTCCGTCGGTAAATCACCGAAATTCCGTCGGTAATGTGTTTACCGGGAACACCAACAGAATCGAGTCCGTTCGGGTAAAAGCTCAGTCGGTAAATATTTCCCGACCGAAAAACCTTCCGTCGGTGATTTTACTGACGGAATTACCGACGCGTCGGCCGTCGGCTGCCTACTCCGGGCGACGGGAGCTGCCAGAAAATCTGTGACGGAAGGCCGACGGACAGTCCGGCCGTTGGTGAATCATCCGGCGGCGAGGCCGTCGGTAGTACCATCGGGCAGCCGGTCGGCGGTAACCTCCCCGCCGGTGTGTCCGTCGGTAACGCCGATGGACGGCTGGCCGTCGGTAAATCTACGGTCGGTCCGTCCGTCAATAATCTACGGCCGGTCCGTCCATCGGTATTTTAAAAAAAAAAATGTTTTCGTATTACCCAGTTCTCGACTACTATCTATGAACTACGTCACCAAATAATGTATATAGAAGGCAAAATCAACGTATCCAATAATCTGAATCGGAATCCAATTCTAATAATACATAACATAATCATAATATGATATTCAGTGATAACAAAATATAATATATGATAATAGTACGAAAAACAGTATCTTAACAGTAGCATGATAATGAAGTCAAGAAGGTGGGGTGTCTGGTGGAACTGATAGTCCCTGAGCTGAGAGAAGCTGCTTGAGCATACGGTCCTGATTGTCTAGACGCTTCTTCGTCATCTTATTCTCATCCATCAAATACTGCTTCTGAACCGCCCGTACCTGCAACTCCTCAACCATCTCCTTAAAGCGATGCAGATCAACTGAAGGAGCACTATGATAAGAAGTGCCACTAGAATCGTCACTCCTCAAACTGGAGATGAGTGAACCAACGCCGAACATCATCTTCTTCTTATCCAATCCTCCAACAACCTCCAGATAGATCTTGTCCATGTCGACCTCACGTGGCTCGGTATCGCCATCTAAAGGCTGCGACATCTTATCAGCTAGCTCCTTCACCCTCTCCTACAAGAATATATTTTGGTGTATATATA
>JAYJMF010000036.1:2126981-2164361 GCA_036873715.1 Salvia sclarea | reverse complement strand
AAATTTTATAGGTTATGGGAAAAACCAGAATTTATCGATAGTTTATGATTTTACAACCAATTAACTTAACTAAGTCAATTTTTGATGCCGGAAAAAGTGTCATGTCAGATTAGTCCGGTGCCACATCAATTTTGATTTGGCCGGAATTTAAATTCAGTGGAAATTCAGGAAACGTTAAAAGATTATGATTTTAGCCACCAACTTTATAGTTTATGGGAAAAACCGAAATTTAGGTATAGATTATGATTTTACAACCAATTTGCCCTTTTAAAAATCAGGTCGTTTACATATTTTATCGTCGGATTTGGTGATGCTGGATATACAGTGAAAAAATTGAAAGACGGAGACATTATGGAAAACGTAGATTGTGGACATATTTTAAAAAAGTTTGAAATTTAGGGACAAAAAAGACTATTAACCATTATTTATTTAATGAATATTTGGTAGGCTTCATTTATTTAATGAATTAAGATTGTACATAATTGACTTTTAAGCTAATTTTCATTAGTAACTAATGTTTACACAATGCCTCTCCAAATAAACAAATTACAACTTCACATATTGATGCTAAATATTTAGTAATTGGTTTGAAATTATTTAATGATAATTAGAGAGAAATTAAGAACGAACATTTAATTTATTTATTATTAAAAATATTATTTTATATAATAAATTAATTATGCGTGTTAAAATTGATATGATAGACGTGCAACGCACGTCCTTTTCGCTAGTAACTAGAAAATTACCCGAGCGTTGCTCGGTTAATAAAAGAAATGAATTTATTATAGAAGAAATGAATTTACATATTATAAAAGAAATGAATTTATCAGAATTGGGCATTTATTCTCATTTATATATAGTACTTCACTTGATTTTATTATAAAAAAATTAATTTACATATTACTGGGATGATATCGTGTTTGCAAAACACCAATGTTAGTTATGCTAATTAACTATAAAATGACTTAACGTAAAGAAATTTACCAAAATTTCTAAAGATAATTGGATCTAGTTCACTAAGAATGTTCAATGATTTATTGGTAAAGTTAGAAAGAAAACACTGAAATTTTTCTCTCCCAAAAATAATACAGTGACCGAAAAAATATATTATCCAACAAACAAAAGAAAAAGCTTCATGTGAATAGAAAGAAAAATTAATAGAAAATATAATAAACTAGGGAGAGAGAACTTATTGAGAATTAAATCACACACGGCGTCCTGCTCTTCTTCTTAACCAAAGTATTCAATTATTTACGTTTCATTTCACTGTAAAATGGAAAAAAAAATTGATAAGATAAATGACAACAGACCATACATATATATTATTCTATAAAAATAAGTAAGCATATTCGTCATTGCTTGATTTGCTTCCCAAGACACTAGAGCCATCAAATTTGTGGAGGGTAAAGAGTATCCAAGGCAAAGTGATAAGAAAACAACATTATTTCCACAATACCTCACATGATTACTTTAACAGTATCGCGGTGCGATCGGAGGCTATATAGAAAAGATAGTGCATTTTCAAGCATAACTGTGTTTTAAGAAACCACAAAAAACTTCTTAAGTAATTGGTTATGAAATTTAAATGGTAAGAAAATTATTTTACTATGACAAATAAAAAAAAAAGCAAATCCTAAGCTATGATAACACATGAAATAGACCTACATTAAAAAAAATATTGTAATATTTAGATTCTGAATAGCAACTTCATCCTCACTAATCCTAATAAAATAATTTTTGAGACAATATAAATAAATACATAGATGTTCAAATAGAGATAAATTATTTGGTGATGATTTTTCCAAAAAGGTGCATTCGTTGGGGAAGTTGAGTAAATTTGATGCCCTTAAGGTATTCTCTAAGATATTCTCTTTAAGCTAAAAAAATCCATATAAAAGTAAACATTTTGGCATTCCATTTTGAAATCTCCTTGGAATTTTTAAGAGACGGAGGAATGAGCAAGAAGAGAAATCACCTACATCCGTAGTTCCGCACATAGATACAAGTAAATCAACTCTCTATAACTAATTAGTGGAATATGAAAACAAAGAAAAACACAATAAGAGACGAAGTATAACGGAAAGAAAATTCCAAACTTTTTAAAGAGCTCTCTTTGTTACATTCTTATACAGACTATGCTCATATGTCCAACTTAGGTGGTTACCAAGAAAAAAAGATGACTTGAAAGATTGTCTCATTCGACACTATATCCAGAAAACATATGAGCATACATTTGGAAGAAACAATTAAAACAACAACAATGGCTCATTATATATATATCACTTAATTAGTGATGACCAAACCAACATATACAATTTGCACCATGAATGAATTCTTAGTAAACCAATTTCACAACCGAACAAATTAAACAAAGAACGAACGAGAAGTCGACAACAACGAAGCTTGGCCTAATGGAAAAGAGGGGACACGTTATCACTATTAACAGACTAATTCATTCTTAGATGAAACGTTACCGTCTGACAACTTAAGTAATATATACGGGAAGGGCCCTTCTCTATGAGTGGATTAATCTTGAAACTTTAATTTTAGTAATGAATGACAGTCATAATATTGATTCAAATGATCTAATTGACGGTTAATTTTCTTCTTCTTCTTTGAGATCACAAAGGAAATGAACTAATCTGTTTATCTTGTGTATCAATTTGGTTATAATTGCAGTAGCAAATCCAAAACAACTGTTTCCATGGACCATCAAATATTCATCCACCCAATCATCCTGTTTTTCTTCAATAAGATGTCTTTTTGTGTTGTGAATTTATTTTGGAGTTTATATTTGTTCAGATGATTGATATTTCGCAAAGAGAAAATGAATACAGATCCAAATTCAGCAAAATTACTGTAAAAAAATAGATCTAAATTTTTCCTGGGATGTTCTGTCGATATTCTGAACTCCCACATTTGCCAGATTAGTGATGTATTGAATTATTATTATATATATATATATATATATAGAAAAGTGATGTCTATTTGAAAAGGTGCAAGTATAACCAATTATTAGAAAAACTCCATTCGTGATAAAGAGATGGAGACAACGACAGTGACTGTAGGAAGAAGGAAGTGCAATGGCGGCTGCTGTTCGGCCGGATCGGTGGCAGCCGGCGGTGACCTTCATGGTTGTGCAGCAGAGAGGGATCTGGAGTGATGATAGAAAGAGGGAGAAGTTGCGAAAGAGTCCTAAAAAAAACTAAAATATGCGAAAAATGATTAAAGGGATTGAAAAGGTGTGTAGGATGGAGTAAAAAAGAGATTGCTAATGAAACTACTCCTTGCAATTGAAAAGGTGCGAAGGTTGGAGTTAAAAAAAAACTGCTAAGAAACTGCTCCTTGCAAAACTCTCTTTTCATATACTCCCTCCGTCCCATTACAAGTGTCCATGTAACTAAGGGTACGGAGATTAAGAAAATAAGTATTTGGGAAGTGATTAAGTTAGAAAAAGTAGGAGAGAGAATAATTTAAATGATAAAGTAGGAAAGAAGAAAGTATAAATATAATTAGATAAGTAATAAAGTAAGAGAGAGAAAAGTTTAAATGATAAAGTAGGAAAGAGAAAATTGCGAATTATTTCCTTTTATGGATGTAAACGCTTGTAATGTGATGCCCAAAATAGAAAGCATAGAGGCTTGTGTAATGGGACGGAGGGAGTAATATACAGATTGGTGTTTTCCATTAAGTTAACGGATTAACTATTTGAAATCATCATTTACCATAATAAATAAATATGCTCAAAATATACAAGTAAAATTATTTACTAAAATACAATGAACATGTAGATAAAAATAACAAATGAGAAGCACATGATGAGCCACAGACATCTTATATTTGATCGATTCTGTAAAAGATTTTCTTTCATCTCCTAATTCGACATTTTTCGCCTCAGACGTCTCTTCTGGTAAAAATATGCCTATCTCCAATTTTATTCATTTTGCATGTCCTTTTTCTCTTCGTTGGATAATTAGATGTTCGATATTCTTTTCATCCTTCGATTTAATGCTTCTTAATTTCGCAATTAAGTCACCTTCTGACTTGCATTCAAGTTTTTTTGGTTGAAATATTGTATCTGGGTGGCCTGCATTTTACGGTTTCCTTTTTGATGTAAAAGTTACTGTGTGTTGACTTTTGGGAACGGATTTGAAGTGTTAACAGAGTGGCTATACAATATTAGTGGAAATGCAGGCTTCCGCTTTTCCCATAAAAGCAAAATCGGTTTTCCCCCTCCAAAATCGTATAAATTCGTCCAGCGCGGGGTTTCAGCTCGACGATAGTCAGTGGCGCCGCTGGCGATCTTACAACGACAAAGGCGTCCACAATTAGTGCCGGCTCGAGTTCAATGGGAGGGAAAGAGAGTGTCAGTTTGAATGGATCCTCAGCTAAGAATAGATCACTCAGAGCTCAAGCTTCTGGTTTGTATTTTCTTCAATTTGATTGCTAACCTTTTTGGTTCATACCTCGGTTTTTTAATCGTGATTGATGTGTGAACTTCCATTGGTGCTTAATTGTTTATTACTTGTATATATTGTTGACTAAACCTTTATGGCCACGATCAGTTGAGCTGGTATGCTTTAAACCAACAATGTTATAATGCAATTGTTGGATAACAGTAACACAATTTCACATGCCAAGTTACACCTGGGGTCAGTTACTTCTGTAGCTCCATGTATGTGTTTCTTCTTGTCTTAATATGTGCTTTATTGTGTGACTTTAATTTATCCTGTTTCTCCATGCTACTTGAGTTTTGGAACCATTGAATGCAAGCACTTTCTAAGTACTTTTAGTCTTTATTGAGAAATTGGCATTTTTTTTTGAGTGGCAGAAGATGATCCTGAGGATCTTGCAACTGCCAAAATTCAAGAAAAATCGTCTGCAAATGTTTATCCATATGTTGGTGTTGCTTGCTTAGGAGCCTTTCTGTTTGGATATCATCTGGGGTATGCATTTGGTATCTGTTTCCGATCATTTTATCATTTTTTGGTGAATGATACATTTCTAGTACTTAATCTTCAGAGATAGGTACAACTCAGACATTTTCTTTGGTTTTTGATCTGAAGTTCACCTATCCATGTCCTTAGGTAACACTTTTTCTTATTCAGGGTCGTAAATGGAGCTTTGGAGTACCTCGCCAAGGATCTTGGGATAGCAGAGAACACAGTGTTACAAGGCAAGTTGTTATTAAAGTCTTGTTAGGGTCCACTTGGAGCAATTCAAAGTGGGTGCAAGTGAACGTACCATTTACTTTTGTTAGTTTTGGGATAGAATAGAAATGGAAGAAATATAAGATGCAATTCTATCCTGTCATCTAAGTTTTCCTGGAAAGCCAACTGGAGACATCATGGTCAATGAATATTTCACATCAAAACATTATACTTCTATAAATTTGAGACGTTGATAATTTATCCACAAAACAAGGTCTCCATTTGTTAATACTCCATGCACATATCTTTTTTTCTTATTACAGAGTCAATTTTTTATGCTGCCAATTTTAAACTCAGGCTGGGTTGTTAGCGCACTTCTTGCTGGTGCAACTGTTGGTTCTTTTACTGGAGGAACATTAGCTGATAAATTTGGACGAACTAAGACTTTTGTGCTGGATGTGATTCCACTTGCAGTTGGGGCATTTCTTTGGTTTGTATTAGATTTTATCTTCTGGTTTTTGTCTTAGATAACAAAATGATGATGGTGCTATCCAAACCTATTTTCATGTACCTCAGCGCCGTAGCAAAAAGTGTAGGGACAATGATAGTAGGTCGTGTACTTGCTGGAGTTGGAATAGGCATATCATCGGCCATTGTGCCGCTTTACATATCCGAGGTAGCCTTTTTCTTGTGCACCTACTATATTTGTTTTATCCTTAATGATTGGATCATACATTTGACACTCTTCCCATGACTAGATCTCACCTACTGAAATTCGCGGCACTCTTGGATCTGTCAACCAGTTATTTATATGCATTGGGATCCTAGCAGCATTGGTAGCTGGATTGCCTTTGGCAGGGAATCCATTGTGGTATTTTACTTCTTGCAAATATGTTCTTGACATGAAAAATGCATTTTATATTAAATGTCTTTTATAACAAAGATAAACTGGAAACAAAAAAATATGGATCGATTACTTTTTAGGCTTTTGTCCTTTTTCCCTTGAGACTATTATGGAATGCATACAAACATAGTTGAATTTAGAATTCCGGTTTCAATTTTAATACCACTGGGTGATAATTTAACATGATCTCCTCCAATTTAAAGTTTAATTTATATTAGTTGTCTATCTTCATTCTGCTTTTGGTGTATGTTGTTACAAGGTGGAGGACAATGTTTTCTATTGCACTTGTTCCATCTGTATTATTGGCAGTAGGAATGGCCTTTTCTCCTGAAAGTCCTCGATGGCTTTATCAGGTTAATTGCAACTCCATAGCAATGCCTCTTTTTGACAGACTTACATACGTTTGCTTATTATTTGGGGGGTTCTTGCATGATTTTCTGTGATAAATATGCTAAACGATGCATATTTCTACTGAAGCAAGGGAGGATTTCTGAAGCCGAAGTGTCCGTTAGAAGGCTATTTGGGAAAGAAAACGTTGTTGAAGTTATGGGTGATCTAGATGCAGCAGGTCGAGGTTCCTCTGAACCAGAAGCTGGATGGCTCGATCTTTTTAGCAGCCGCTACCGGAAAGGTATATACTTTCATACAAGAATTTTCATGAGATTGGGATTACATTTGTTTTTGACAGAAGCTACAATTATGTAGCATGCCTTCCTCTTTTACTTATGTATTACATTAGCATGGTTCCTTTGTATACTGAAATTGATTAAGCTACTGACCAAATTGTTGTAGTCTTTATTCCTAACAATTACCCCTGCAGTAGTTTCTGGTGTCATAAAAATTTGATATTATTTTTTGTTGCAGTTGTGAGTGTTGGAGCAGCTCTCTTCTTATTTCAGCAGTTTGCTGGCATCAACGCAGTAGTTTATTTCTCCACTTCAGTATTCCGCAGTGCTGGTATTGCATCTGATGTTGCTGCCAGTGCTCTGGTTGGGGCTGCAAATGTTATTGGTTAGTTTTATTTGGAGGTTCTAAAAGATGGGTGAATGAGGTTGTTTATGAGATATTTTACATATTGCGTGTGCACATTTTTCCAGGCACAACTATCGCATCCTCGTTGATGGACAAACAGGGGAGGAAGAGTCTTTTGCTTTCAAGTTTTGCAGGAATGGTATGATTCAGTTATCGAACAATACCTTAACAGGGTTGTCTATATTTGATTGTTTATTCATAGATTCCCCTTCTCTGCTTCCAAAGGGTGCTTCCATGTTGCTTCTTTCCTTGACCTTCAGTTGGAGGGCTCTGACGCCTTACTCAGGCACACTTGCTGTACTCGGCACTGTCTTGTAAGTTCATATTATTTGTAGATTATGCACATATCAATTCTAAGAAGTAAACTCTATGTTAATGAATATTCAATCGCTGCAACTTGTTTCCATGTTTCATTGTGCAGTTATGTGTTGTCGTTCTCACTTGGTGCTGGTCCAGTACCTGCTCTGCTACTTCCTGAGATTTTCGCCTCAAGAATCCGAGCAAAAGCAATGGCTTTATCTCTGGGAACGCATTGGGTAAGAAATTATTCTTGGTGCTATATTGTACTTGTATTTTGGCATTCTTTTCTCTATTTGATGTTAATTTCCTGTGAATATTGGCATCAAATCTCTTTGAGTCTAAAATCAGTCATCTGTGATAAAATGTGATGAAATTCAAATTGCTATTGAACTGGTGCTTTTCTTGGTTGTAACAGATAGCCAATTTTGTGATTGGGTTGTACTTCTTGAGCGTTGTGAATAGAGTCGGGCTCAGTACAGTATACCTGGGATTCGGTCTCGTTTGTGTTCTAGCAGTGATGTATGTAAGTGGTAACGTAGTGGAGACGAAGGGCCGATCTTTGGAGGAAATCGAACTTGCTCTCACTTCACCAGCTTCTTGATCATATACACACTCAATTCACACTCATTTTACTTTAATTTCAGCCTACATTACACAATAATTTAATATAATATGAGATCGCCTACATTATTTTGTCTTACATTTCACTGTTTCCTGACAAAACAAATAAAAGATCCCCCTTTTATCTCCAAGTGTAAAAGAAATTAGGCGTTGATTTTTAGTTAGGGAATAACATAAAAAAAATTCTGAGTATATATATTACAAGTTGGACTAGTTAGGTTGTAAAGATGGACCATCCATCACTCTCTTAGTCTCTTGTTTGCATCCGTTGCCTGTAGGAAGTTGATGTCATTGTCATGTCGTATACAAAACTTTTGGTAGCAGAAAAAGCTGAATGTGTAGGTATGGTAATGTACCTGTTTGTTCCAGTTGGTAAATCCTGTTATAACCGACATAATGGTTGATTGTAATATTGAACCAATTAGTATCCCTATCCACAGCCCTCTCGCGTTCAAGTGCGTCGCGAAGCCAAGCACGATGGCTATCGGAAGTCCGACTACGTAAAATGCAGCTAAGTTCACAAAAGCCCCGATGTGTTGCCATCCACTCCCTCTCGCAATTCCTGATTACACAACAAAAGTGTGTAACTTTGAGTGATACTATACTACTCGGGTGGTTGACTACGCTGCAAAGCACAAGCACGACACTAACCAGAGATGACTGCTTGCAGGCTATCAGTGGTAGTGGAGAGACAAATAAGCGGAGTCATCCGAGCAATGTAATTCACGACTTGGCCCTCGTTGCTGTAGGCATGCCCCACAACGTGGCGGAAGCAGAAGAGGAGGATGCTTACCATCACAGTTTCAGCTACGGCAAGAACCATCACGACCTGAACCACCAGGCGTGCCTTGTCTGGATCTCCAGCTCCTAATTCATTGGACACTCGTGTGCTGAAATGAAACATCAACACACTGAGAAATACTAGTATTTGATATAACGTTTTTTGGGTTGGAGTTGTGGAAGAAGAGATATCGGACCTTGCTGCAGCTCCAAGTCCGTAGGGAATGGTGAAGTGCAACGTCGAAATAGTAAGGCTGATCAATCATCATTCACATGAAAAATTAATATACAAGAATGAAGAAACCAACACTGACACTCACAGATAATTTTTTTACCATATGGATAACACTGACGTCTCAAGCGCTGGATTCGGTAAAAGAGCGGATGCCAAAACAACAACTTCCAATGACCACCACTTCAAACTACAAACAACAACACAATTAAGTTCTTTTTAATATATCAAAGGGGAGATAGGAAACAATACTAACCAAACCATGACGGCAGCCGGAACAGCAAGGCGGAAGAATTTTCCCATGAGAAGGAAGGCCCCAACGGTGAAGGGCAAGCGCGTGGTCTTGCAGGATCGGATGTAAAGTGCGAGTAGGAAGACGTATAGCCAACTAGAGATACAGACGGCCATAGCGGCACCATTACTCCCCATATCCAGCTTATACACAAGAAGCCAAGTGGTGGGAATGTGGCAGCATAGCACCACAAAGGAGCTCACCACCATACCCAACACCAAGCTCTGACTTTGCAAGTATCTCACAAGAGGCTTCGACACGGCACCACCAAACAAGGCAGGAATGAGGCGGAGAGCGTAGTTTTGGGCTAGACGAGAGACCACCGCGTCCTGCCCCATCACCACAAGCGCCCTCTCCATGAAGAGCCACCCCAAGCTCACAGGGAAGCACACTGCCACCAGTGAAAGCAGGGCGCTCCAAGTGTACACGCCCAGCCTGTGGTACTGCTTCGCGCCGTAGGCCTGCCCGCACATGGTCTCCAACCCCCCAACCAACCCCGACTGTATATTATACAACAATAATTCAATATTCAACATACCATAATTTGGTGCAATTAACACTTTGATGAGGACTTACGAGAAGGCTGAAGCCGGTGACATTGGTTAGACTAGTGGCGATGGCCACGCTGGCGAGTGTGACGCTGCCCAGGTTGCCCACCATCATTGTCGACACCACCTGAAGCAGATACTGCAGCATCGACACTAGCACCATGGGCCCTGCTATGTACCCAACTTTCTTCACTTGTTGCATCAAATCCTCCATCATCTTAATATTAATCCATATTGCATGTGCATACGTCCTTATATAGTTGGAAATTAAATTGTCTGTTTATACCGTAACAACATGTGGTGCTGATTGATTGAAAGTAACTAGCTTCATGTTTGGCTGGATAAGACGTACGAGATGAGGTTAATTACATGTCAACATGCATGCTATTTTCAAAATATAGGCAAGTGCATGCATGTTATATGGTGAAATTACCTATTCTCATCACCTTCTAATTGTCATTTTCGTGTTAACAATGCTGAACCAAATTCTAGTATACCAAATCTGGATTTGAAATATACATGAATTTATGAGCTCAAGATTTACACGTATTTAAAAACTACTCCTACTTAGGGCTGGGAAAATTAGGGGTGAGTATTCGAATTTTGGTTCGGTTTTATGCCCAAATCGAACCAAATCGAAAATCCGAATTTCAGTGAAAATTCAATCCGAACCAAATCCGAAATCCGAAAATCCGAAAATTCGATCACAAAATCCGATCCAAACCGTTTAAACCGAATTTTCAAAAAAAAAAAACCGAAAAACCGAAAAACTACCTAAAAATTTAAATATACATCAAATTACCACAATAAAGCAATTACACATCAAATACATAATAAATGAGAAATGAGAATGGTTGAATGAGAATAAGGTTAGAACTTAGAAGTTAGATTTTTTAAAAGTAAATTAATAATAATATATTATATATTTTATAACATATACTTATTAATTTATACTAGAATTTCCGAATATACTAATCCGAACCAAACCGAAAACCGTAATTTGGAGAAAAAGCAATCCGAACCAAACCGAAAAACCGAACCAAATTTTGAATTTCGGTTTGGTTCGGTTCGAATAGTCGGTTTACGGATATTTTGCTCACCCCTAAGGAAAATGACAGGGAAGTGGAGGGAAGGTGGCGGAGGGTGACACACGAGGTGAGAGGAGGGAGGGAGGTGGCGCAGCGGCGGCAGCAGCGGATCTGCACGACAGATCTCGACGGCGAGGGGAGAAGCAGAAGTGCGGTGGCAATGGCAGAGCAGTGGCGCACAAGGGCAGATCCGGACGGCGCGAGACGTTGGGGAGAAGAAGCAGCGCGGCGGCAATGGCATAATGGCGGCGTGCGACGGCAAGGGGCGACAACGGTAGCGCGCGAGGCGATTTGCAGGTGACTTGCCGCAATAGCAAAGCATCAGCGCGAGTGCGGCGAGGGGGCATCTGCAGCGGTGGTGCGCGCCACACGGAGCATCAACGCAGCACGGTGAGGCGCGCCGGCGACGAGGGGGAGTGGCGGAACAGCACCAACGCGGCGGCAGCAGGGGAGGTTGGTGGCAGGCAAGGGGTTTGGAAAAGAGAGAGAAGAGAATGGGTAAGTTAGGGTTTAGGATATATTGGGGATTAATTAATTGATTGAAGGGCATTTTGAACTTTTCAAGTCTAAAAATGCTAATATTTCCATATTTTAGTTTAGGGTGATAGAATTTCCAAATCATGTTTAAATAGTACTAGTTTGGTATATTTTCCCTAAAATTTATGTACAAAGATAGTCATAATTTTACAAACTTAAATATAGTGACGCGTGTAGGAATCATTTTTAGAGAGTACAGATAATAAAACTTGTGAAAAGAAAGACGTGATTTTTACTAACACCAAGAAAAAAAAATTGAATGCTCTACCAATTAAGCTACACATCTCCAGACCCAGTGTAAAAGCCAGATTAGCACTGCACATGACAGTGTTTAACAAAAAGTAAGCATGCCAGCTTGCTTTCCTCAATTTAATTATGCTTGGGCATCATCTATCTGAATAGTGATATTCCAGTTATTTGTGTAGCTAACTGTTCGATCTTGAAAGCATCAGTGAAACATAGCAAAACCATCAGTAACTATAGTCGGATATATTTTTTTGGTAAGATTCAACAGCTGCATTAACCTCTTGAAGAAACTATGAAGGCCAAAACAGAGATATTTGGTTACTGCACCGGGAATAGGAACATATATGCCCGCATTGACCTCTTCAGTTATTTCTAGTAGTGAAAGAGGCAACGGCGTCCATTTCTTGCTGCAAGATAAGAGCGTCAACAAATGTATCCAGATCCTCGCCCTCCATCATATAATCTATTGAGTGATTGGTGATGCCAACTCGATGATCAGTTACACGACCTTGAGGGAAATTATAGGTACGGATGCGTTCTGATCTGTCCCCACTACCGATCTGTTGAGCACAGGAAAAAGACTATCGAAAATATGCACAATGCATTTCTATCAATAACCCAAATAATAGTCTTCAAGTGGAACATTACCTGCTCTGTTCTAAGTTTTGAACGATTTGCATCAATCCTAATCCTTTCCATCTCGTATAATTTTGCACACAGCACTTTAAGTGCTTTGGCCTTGTTCTGATGAAACAACAAAGAAGACAAGAAATCAGACTCAAGTCATCAAGAGGCACAAAACAAATCTGGTTGCACGTAATGGTCTTCATAAATTAATCATCCATAACACTGAAACATGTCCAAAACCAATGCTTCTCAACTTGAAATTCTACTCAAATGACCTATATTAAAGCAATTAAATGTACATAATTCCTTCTCTAAAACACGCAGTATATATAATTTGTCGGAATTATAGGAATACTGCAGTTACTTGAGGATTTATTTCAAAAGGCATTATATGGTTGCAAATATTCATGTTAAAAAAAATAGCCATAAAATGCATTAAAGGGTAGCTTCTCAGTAAACAATTGCTAATAATTATTTGATAAGAAATTAATTTAACTACGGAAATTATCCATAAATGAGTACTGAAAATTTGAAAGCACTAATGATAATGCACCAGAAAGAAGAAAATCCAACATGTGACTAAACTGAAGGGCGATATTAAATGAATCTCTTGGAACAAAAAGAAGAATTAGCAACTGTAAAGAAGATTTTGTGCCTGATGTTGGGAGCGCTCATCCTGTATGGCAACAATTAACCCAGTTGGTATATGAGTAATCCTGACGGCACTATCAGTGGTGTTTACACTCTGACCACCTGCACCCCCAGACCTGTATGTATCAATTTTTAGGTCTTCATTCTTTATTTGAACATCCACCTGCAGAAGTTTCAAATGCCACAGATAATTAATCTACACTCTGATAAACTTGAATGCAACCTAAATTAGTTGCCATTAATGTGAACAAATTGTCAATTTTAATATGTTTTTCTAACACTTCTGTCACAAGTGGTAGCATAACATTAAAAATTGGATGAATTTGGACCTGATCTGCTTGAGGAAGAATAACAACAGACACGGCACTGGTATGAACTCTCCCAGATTTCTCTGTCACCGGAACTCGCTATAGATGAAATGTCCACATATCAGCTAACAAAAATACACAAGACAGAGAAAGCAAAGTGAAGAAAGATTTGGAGTATGAAAAACCTGCACCCTGTGAATTCCACTCTCGAATTTCAGCTTTCCATAAACATCTGCACCAGAGATTGCGGCACTAGCCTCCTGAGGAATCATTAAACATTTCAAAGAACAATAGTGTGAGGAAGAAGGCTGAAATATAGTACAACAAGGTAGGAAATAACATGGCATCTGAAGGAGGGAAATTCAAATCTTATAACGTTGGAAAAGGACCTTAAATAGCTACTCTACTAACCTTATAACCTTTAACATCGGATTCTGCCACACCAAGAACTTCAAACTTCCAACCTTTCTTCTGTGAGTACTTCTCATACCTAATGTGTTTGAATGGTAAAATCATGACTACAGCACTTGAAATATCAATCAGCCCAGAGTTGCAAGAGCTCACATTTTAAATATATCCATGGCAAACAAAGAAGCCTCTTCCCCTCCAGTTCCTACAACAAGCTTCAAAAGTAATTAGGATGAAGTGCAGAGCTGCAAAAGCATGTATCAAAACTAGTATAGAAAGGAGAATTTCCATTCATTATGTACTACCTGCTCTAACTTCCAAGATGCAGTCGCGTTCATCAACATCATCCTTAGGTAGCAATGACTTGAGCAACATATAGCGCAGGCGTTCCTCTTCTATAAAGGCCTCCCCCAATTCATCTGCAGCCATTTCACGCATGTCTTTGTCTTCTTGAGCTTCATCAATCAGTGATTTCAGGCCTTCAATCTCCTGCCAAAATCAGGAATATAGTTGAATTCTGCTGCGCACAATGAAGGGAATGAATAAGTGCAATACCTGCTGTTTCTTTCTCAATTCAGCCACCACTTCAATTGTATGCCGGAGCTTTTTGAGCTCTTTATTCGCTGTGGAATACTCTTCCGGCGAGGCATCCGGCTATCTTTCATAAAAATGAGTCATTTTTTACACGGGAATTTTATCGAACAGATAATAGAAGTGAATGAAACAAGAGAAATACTCATATATTGTATCAATCACCTGGTTGAGGATCGCCTCTAAATGAGAATGTCGATTTTCTATAGCCGATAGCTTCTGTTCCATGATGTTGATCAGATCGTTAGAAAGCTGGGGCTGGGATTGGGATTGGGACAGTGCAGCTCTGGCGGAGAAGAGACGGCGAAAGAGTGTTTGTGCCGTCAGTAGGTGGTCATGGCGGTGCTCCGACGGCCGGTAAATATTGATCTGGCGATTGAAGAAATGAGACTGGAATTCATGGAGTTTCAATTTCCAAAATCTTGCTCGTCTGCTCATCCTGCTCCGTTCAACAAATTTCACTTTTCCTACTTTAAATCAAGCCACTTAAATACCAATTTCTCTTTTGGATATAACTTCTTGGTGTAAAAAGTTTGTTTTTAAATAGCTTCCGAATTTTGATCACAATTTATTAATAATAACTAAAAAGATATTTTAAAAATTTGCCAAGACATTTCAATAGTTGAATTTTTGTTACAGATTTACCATTGTTCTGTAGTATTAATTGATGAATTTCGTTAGAACGGTTTTCAATATTTATATTAGATTGAGATCCAGATATATTAAAAAGTACTCTATGTCAACCCATATAGCTTATTTGTCTCAATCAAAGTGCAAATGATGAAAATGTGAAAGTTTGTTTCATAAAAAAAATTGGACAATCGTACCCTACATGAAAAAATCCATTTTCTTGTATTGTACTTTTGTGCTCCATTTCCAATCGATTCCATTGATATCGAGACTATGCAAAATTTTATTGACTGAGCTCCAAAATTCTCAATGTAACTTCCAAATGCCAATTAATGTAATGTTCTATTCATAAATAACGTGAAAGTCATCTGCACTGCTATAACTATATGGGATTCATTTCCTCCTCATGTTATATACTCATGAATTTTGAGTTTCTTAACACTTCTTGAGAAAGATGAAGGCTATAGAGGAAATAAGTGCATATTTGGTGGGAGCTGGGAATAGATTCATCCGAATAAAAAGCACAAAAACTTGGGATTCATATTTGGTGGGTTGGGTTTATAAGAGCCCACACATATTAATTTCGGCCTAAAAACACAAATTTGAGATATTTGTAACCCACGATGACACTGGCAAAAGAAAATAAAATGAAAATCAAGTTAACTAAAATAGTAAAAATAAATCGAACACGTGACCTTCAGATCTTCAGTCTGACGCTCTCCCAACTGAGCTATCCCCGCAATATTTTTATAGGTTCAATATTTATTATATGAACTTATACAAAGATATACATAGATGTGAATCAATTATCATACAAACATCAGCATTCAGCAATAGACGGAAAAAACATGGAGAAGATGAGAAGAGTAGGAAGAAGTTGAAAAGGAGAAATTGATATGGAAGAAAGTAGGGAGGGAGAGAAGAATTAAAAAGAAGTATAGTTTTAAAATACATGGGAAATTAAATGTGGAAATGATGAATAATGAATCCATCAAAGAGCAGGAGCGGCCATGAAGATTCCCAGAACCACCCTCCTTTTCCTTCATTAATTATACTCTTCTTCACACCACCACCGCCGCCGCCGCCAATAATCACTCTTGGTGCTCCGGCGTCCTCTAGCGGCTCATCCGCGTCCCTTGAAACAGCTCCCACCATCAATAATATCAATGATGCCATTTTAATTTCTCATCTCTAATCAATTCATGTGTCTCAAATATATATGATGTTTGAGGATACTTTTTCATGATTAATGAACTTTGTATGACTCATTTAATTGTATTTATAGGCACCATTTTTTTCATGCCAACCTTCACCATCGTTTGAATTTCAACAACACGATTGCCTCTCTCTTAATTATCACTTACATTTCCATGTTTATAATTATTCGAGGAGTTGGCCAACGCCCTACAGACTAGCTAGATAATCCCAAAATTCGCAATTGTATTATTAATTATGCTGGTAAATGGTAATAATATAAAAACGAGATAATATTATAAGACTTGTAAGGATAAGCTAGTCCAACTATATAGTTCCTCAATCCTCACCTATACACACTATATGACTAGTATATTTAATTTAATTCAAAATATTGAATACGCAAATTAATCATTTAATTTGCGCCGGCAAAATGTAGCGAATTGGTAATAACTCTTGTTGAAATGGAGTGTTGACGGTTAAATTCGTACATATATGTTGGTTTTTATTTGACATTATTTATAGGCAAAATTGCTTATTTTGTCCTTAGTTTGAGCGAAACAACGAAAATGTCCAGAACTAACGTTAATTACAATAATGTCCTATCCTACATTATAATACATCATTTTTGTCTCGAAAATAATTTCCGGTACCTGGAATATGAGTAGGCACGCCGGTGCGTAGACGTGGCTAACTTACGTGGACAATGAAAATTAGGTAAAAAAAATTAAATATTTTAATATTTTTAAATTCCTTAAAGGACGTCGTTTGAGAAGCCGACTTCTCCTTCTCCTCCTCCCCGGTCGCCACGCACGCTGCCCTATCCGACTTGTGCTTCCACGGATCCTCCCCCCACTTCTCTCCTTCCTCGATCCCATCCTCGCCGAGCCGTGGCTCCGCCGTGCAGTAGCCGCCCACTGCATTTATGATGCTGCCATCGCCGCAATCTTGTACGCCGCCGCCGACGGGCACGACGCCTCCACAATCTCCGGCGATCGCTCCGCAGCCGGCGCCCTCCGCAAGGTCGCCTTCGGATCCGGCGTCCCCGGCTCCCCTCTCGACTTGACCTTCACCAAATCGGTCAAGCAATTCCCCTACAACCTCTCCGTAATCGAGGTCTCCAAGTCCATCGCCCCCTCCGCCGCGCCCTGGCCGCCAACGTCACCACGCTGCTGGAGAAAGCCAGCTGCAAGACGTTCGCCTCTCTCATCGTCTCCAGCAGCATCGTCAAAGGAAGAGGAGGAAAGGGATGAGATGGAATGTTTTATTCTTATGTTTGATTTTTTATTATGTTTTTATATTCTTTTTTATTCCACGTCTGCGCACCTACTCATATTTCAGACGGCGGAAATTTTTTTGGGGACAAAAATGATGTAGGATAGGAGATAAGCAATTTTGCCTTATTTATATATAGTGCAGCCTGGAGGGCAATATAGGTATTGAGAGAAATAGTTTGAATACTCGAGATATGGGCAGAAGATTAGATCGATGCAGAGGGTCCTGCGGGCCCATTGATATTGATAGATGGCCTGCATTCAAGAGTCAATTCATATCGGCCCCCTTCACACCATTTCCATACTTATAAATCTCTTATTCTATATACTGTATATGCTATGCTATGCGTGTTACCATGTGTTTTCACAATCAAGATTTGTGCAGATAGAGAATCACAAAGTCAAGCTTTTTGTTGTAGATTTTAAAAAGTTTAGGAAAAATTATGAAATAGGTCAATTGTACTCAAATATGTAAGAGTAATTAATGCGATAAAAATATACTCATCCCGATCTTGTCTCAAATATTATTCAACTTATTATATTTTGAATCATCTCAGAATCTCAATACTTTAATAATTTGTAAATGCATATAGCACGTATCTTCAAAATTACCATCCTACATTGGAGTAACATATTAACAACCTTCAAACTTGGCCGAATAAACATATGAAATTTAATTAGACAACTTATCTACAGAAACAAAGCAGGGACATAGCCAAGTCTCGGGCACGATCGTGCATGATTTTTTTATCATGTTTAGATTGTAGTATTTTGTAATTTTCTAATGTTCTATATAATAAAAAAATCCTCTGAATTTATTTCTAAATAAAAAAACGTGATTTTCCCCGTTTTCTAAAACTCTAGCTCCGTCACCAAAGTAGGTCATATGAAGAGAGAGGGGGTACCGCAGTTTTATGCAACCACGACTTTGGAATATCGTATAGAAAAAAGAGTAAATTCCACGTGTCGAATAGATGATATCATAATTGAAATTATGGTGCATATACAATATTTTAGGAGTTGGTACAACACGATTCCTACATTGACTTGCTGCTCACTCACTCTCCCTCCGCCGTCACTCCTTCACCCGTACTCACATCTACTCTGTATTTCCTCCTTTGCCATAACCTTTTCTTTATTCTTCTTCTTCTTCTTCTTCTTAAGATGAATATGAATATATGCATAAAGACATCGCATAATACATTAATATTTATCATTTTATTGGATGCAGCTACTTTGATTAAGGAGCAATGGCTTCTAATAGTGTGGATGGAAATGTGCAGAAAAAGAAATTGAACAAAGTTGTTTTGGCCTACAGTGGAGGTTTGGATACCTCTGTCATTGTTCCTTGGCTCAGGTCTATCTCTCTCTCTCTATATATATATACTTAATTGGAATTTGTTTGTGTTTGCTTTCTCTCTCTTTGAATACATGCTTAGTGATTACCAATTGATGATCCTATGTGTTACCCTTTTTTCTATGGTTGTTGGAGAATGCGCATCATCTTCTTTGGTAATGAAATCAATCCATGGACATAGCAGAACTTCTGAATCAACTTAAACGCAAACTGTTCTAGTCCTCGCATTTGAAATCGTTAAATTTAGACTCAGCCCCACTGTCTAACTTATGTGGAGGATAAAAGATGTCCGGATAAAAATGCAAGGTGGAATGAATTGGACTACCATTATATTGCTTTGGTCAATTAAATGTTTGTATTCATTATTAAATATTATTGGTTGATGGTCTTCAATTGTCTCATCATCTATAGTTATCTCAAGTTTAGTAGTTTGACTGTTCAGACTAAAAATAGGCTAATTTTGAGGAAGCATTAAGTTTTCATATCAGTAATATGTACAGATGTTAACGTGCATTGCATAACTCGGAGCTACAGTTTCTCATGATGCTTCCTCTAATGAATTACACCATTTTGTTCAGAAGTTTTATCTTGGTTTACTGTTTTGCCCATTGCAGGGAGAACTATGGCTGCGAGGTTGTTTGCTTCACTGCAGATGTTGGCCAAGTATGTAAAATCTATCTAAACAAACTGCACTAACTCAAAAAAAATGAGTGCCGTTATAATTCAATTTTAAAATAATTTCATCAAAAGTGGAGTTTTATTTTTGTTATAACTAAAGGAAAAAAGAGGGCAGGTAGTAATAGTTTGGTGTGGTCTGTCCTGGCCATGAGCTTGATTGAATCTGATACTTCGTAGGGGGTACAAGAATTGGAAGGTTTGGAACAAAAGGCCAAGGCTAGCGGAGCGTGTCAACTAGTGGTGAAGGATCTGCAGGAAGAATTCGTCAAAGATTTTATATTCCCATGCTTGCGAGCTGGTGCTATCTATGAGAGGAAGTACTTGCTTGGGACTTCAATGGCTCGTCCAGTTATTGCAAAGGTGCAGTATAAAGATTAAAGTCTTCGTGGATGAGTTTCAGTCTTTGAATTCTTCCTTTGGCATCAGATGAAGTTTTGTCCATGAGTTTCGAAATGCTCATGTTTCCTCCTCGTGAGGTTTATCTTTCATAAGATGGAGTCCATTGCTTCGACTTTCTTTCTATACCTCACCACATTTCTTGGAAAATTTAGCTTCAAATTCAGGCCAATTTTTTTAGTCAGTGAAGAATGTGTTGAAAACGCAGGCTATGGTTGATGTTGCCAAAGAGGTTGGAGCTGATGCTGTTGCTCATGGATGTACAGGAAAAGGAAATGATCAGGTATGGTTGCAATTTCTCGAGATAGCCAATTCCCAAATCATTTGTGCAGTTTGGGTTTAGCCTTCGTCCGCCTTGCAGGTCCGTTTTGAGCTCACTTTCTTTGCTCTGAATCCGGAGCTGACCGTCGTTGTTCCTTGGAGGGAATGGGAAATAACTGGAAGAGAAGACGCAATTGAATATGCTAAAAAGCACAACGTGCCTGTTCCTGTCACTAAGAAATCAATCTACAGCAGAGATAGGAACCTCTGGCATCTCAGTCATGAGGTAATTTTCTAAAAAACTCTTCTGTTTCATTGCTCTAAATGGTATAAATCTAATTTTTCTATTTATCAGATTTAGTTCTAATACATAATGATGAGCTATTATTACTTTATTAGAATTTAGTATTACTCTGAGCTCAAACTATCCCTTTACCCTATTATTAATGCAATTATCATTATGAATATATATGCACCACATGAATATTTCCATGAAGTCTGCTTGTTTACATGATTACATTTGTGTTGTTTAACTTTCTACATTTCTCTGGCTGTGTAGAAGTTTTCTTTTAGCAAATGTTAACAAGCTTGTAATATCTAAACTTAAAGGGAGACATTTTGGAGGACCCGGCGAATGAGCCGAAAGAGGACATGTACATGATGTCTGTTGACCCGAAAGACGCTCCCGATCAACCAGAGTAAACCTCTGTGACCTATTTGCACATTTTATAATTTGAAGATATGTTCTTACTCTTCCAGCTTCTGTGCAGGTATGTGAAAATTGGTATTGTTGAGGGTCTCCCAGTCTCTGTAAATGGAAAGGAGCTCTCTCCTGCTTCCCTACTCACATTGCTCAATGAGATTGGAGGGAAGCACGGAATCGGCCGTGTGGATATGGTCGAGAATCGCCTCGTTGGGATGAAGAGCCGTGGTGTGTATGAAACTCCAGGCGGGACTATTCTCTTCACCGCGGCACAAGAACTTGAGTCCCTAACACTCGACCGCGAAACCATCCAGACTAAGGACCTCCTCGCGTTGAAGTATGCTGAGTTAGTATACGCTGGCCGGTGGTTTGATCCACTCCGCGACTCCATCGATGCGTTCATGAAGGAAGTCACGAAGACCACAACAGGATCCGTGACTCTCAAACTCTACAAAGGCTCCGTTACGGTGACAGGCAGAGAAAGCCCCAACAGCCTCTACAGGCAAGACATCTCCTCGTTCGAGAGCGGGAGCATCTACAATCAAGCAGATGCTGCAGGTTTTATCCGCCTCTACGGACTGCCTATGCGCGTCCGTGCTATGCTCGAGAAAGGTATCTGAGATGTAGGTACCTACCTATATGTACTCATCTCTCTCCATTTAACTTATTTTCCTATTAACAGCATGCTTGTTAAATACAACTGTTGGATTGGTATTTCAAGTTTGTTTTGAGTTTTTAATTAGTTTTTATGTGCTTGCAACATTTCCAGCCATGGATAAACCAAACCAAAAATTGCATATCTTTAATAAATAAAGGAAAACTGAATACTACATAAATGATGCTATATCTAGCCATCTTTAAGCAATTTGTGAGCAATGATGTAAGATGTGTAGGCGTCGACACACGCTTGCTCGACCAGCTCGGTGTCGAGAATTCTTGATTCCCAGTCTCCTTTGATGTTACCATTGTCTCTGCATTTCCTTGAAGAGAATCCAACAATGCCATAAGCTAGAGCCCTCATACTAGGTCTACCTTTATAGCTCACAGGAAACCATTTCTCAGACAGATAGTGTATGTCGACTACACGGCTCACACGGACTCCGTACTCTTCTAGAAGTTTCCGTGAGTTCTTCTGAATATCGATGCCGACGAACGTAGTGTTAGAGTCAGTGAGGAAATACCTCATAGATTGAGGAATGGAATCCATGTGTAGGAGTTGAAAAATGAGGCATTTTGTTTGGAAGCATAGCTGCAGAAGGGCAGTTTTGTTGCTCATAGACAGAATTGGATAATGAAGGAATTTGCAGCTCATGCCAATGATTTTATGGCCTTGATGTTGCTTCAACAACTTCTTCATGCTCTGTATCCAATCATCAGCCACCTTGGCCTTATTTGTCACAGTAGTTGCGATGATTTTGCCCTCGAATTTGACCGAGTGGGTAATCATAATTTTCTTATTTTTTACTGGGTTTCAATGAATCTCTTGTTTATAGATGCAGTCATTCTGAGCGCCTCAATTTAAAGATTTAATTGTAACCTTTGAGATCTCTGTATATATTTAAGTTTGAGGCTTTTGGGATCTGTAAATGGCTCTTCGAATTTACAGTTACACTCTCCCGTTCTCTCGAATAATTGTTCTATTTTGAAAAAGATTAATGGTCACTTATAGCATAATTTCTGCGTGCATTGAAACATTAAATTCCTACCTTCTAAAATATGCAAATATAATCTAACAATTACTTTGTTGTTGCAAATATAAGCCGAATGTGTAAGGACATTGCAGGAAACACAACATGAACTAAAAGAAGTTCACTTGGCAATCAATTTTTGTCACATAAGACAACAATGTCAATCTGTCTTTTAATTCTTTTTTTTTTTTACTTATTTCCACCTAAAAGAAATAAAAAGTACAAGAAAAATATTTATTTATCTTTCTTCATCAATAAATCTTGGTGACATTATTTTGTCTCTTGTGACCAAAAATAATGGTCAAGTCAGCTTACGTTAGTTCATGTCGTATTTCATTACAATTGTTATATAATTAGGCTATATTTGTAACACTACAATAATTATTGGTATATTAATCCAATTTAGAAGGTTAGGCTACAAAGTTTCAGTTGTGCAAACGTTAGCTATAAGTAATCATGAACTCATTTTAAAATGATTTTTTTTTCCACAAATAAGTGTCTTATTAATATCTTGCCAAACTTCTCAATTTATACGGATTTTGACAATTGGGATTGGGAGTAATAAGAGCAAAATTGTCACTTCAGTTTATACGGATTTTGACAACTGATTTGAGGACATTTGTTCGGAGACGGAGATAGATGAGTTCAATAAAATCAAAATAAGTTTGCTGACAAAGTTCAAGGAAAACCAAATACTAGATAAGAGAGAGACACGAACTTAGGTTTCGGATCAATAATGATACACTATGACTCTATGAGAGAGGACTCAAACGTAGCTTTCACATTAATATTTGTACACTGGGACTGGGTCATGTATAAGCTTGAGGCCTAGTCTAAAATGTAATGTCAAAATTGTAATAAAATCTTATTAATTTACAAAATAACTAATGCTAGAGTTAATTATATTTTGAATTAATTAAGAAACAAAGTTGTGTTACGCATAAAAACATATTCAAATACAACTATCGTAACATCCTGTTCAATTTGACTTATAAACCAAAGTTTAATTGGGAAATAACTTGCTCCAACTATGTATTGTCACAAACGGGGATATTTCTAAAAAAAATGTGTAATATAAATTTATTATTACATGTTGGAATCATTCATCAAGAATCTATTCTCCGCAATGAAATATTGGCAAAGAAGGAGAGAGGTGAATGAAGAATTTGCAAGTATAGCGTGGTTGTGGCTTGGAGAGAATAATAACCGCAAATAACTACCAATGCAACAGTGAAAGGCAAAGCCGCCCCAGTTGCAACTATAACAACTTTGGATATAAAATTCAAAGACATTCATTGAAATATTCATTCATTTCTCGAACCGACGAGATTCATGAATTGAATTGAGATCCTGATGCATATGATACAAATGGTCTAAATCTGAGCAAGAATATACAAGAACATTGTAACGTTTCGTTTTTTAGCAAAATAGCTATTTTCAAATAATGTTTGATTAATTACAATATTCAATATCTAATCGGACACGTGAAGATAACTACTCCTGGAAGTGGATGTTAATAAGCGTCAAATAATTCATTTCATTTATAATTGGGATTTAATGGAATATTTTGCTACGTAAATTGTAGGTTTGTATGTTAGTGTGATGAGCGTAGGTTATGCAATTTTAAATTAAGTATAATTAAAATGTCAATGTTTATTTCTTTTAATTCTAGTATACTCCATAGTTACAATAAGGATTTAAACATATTTATACTAGTTGATCATTTGATCACCAACGTTGTGATTGATTTAGATTAGTTTTTTAGGTTTTTCATTCTAGACTATTCATTCACTTACATGTGCACTTTTCTTCACTTTTTAGATTATTTTTTTTATATTTAATTACACAATATATTTTATATCTAAAATTTTACAAAATGTACACAACAGTTACCTAATGTATAGCTAAAAGTATCCTGTAAGCATAAAGAGGCTAAACTAGTTATTTACTTTATATCAAACCAAAACTGAATAAAAAATCTACATAACCAACCGGAAACTAAATAATTTTAAGATTAAGGGGATACAATAATGAGGGTGATTCTTAATGTGGCAAAAGAAGCGAGAAAGTCATGTAGGGATGAGAAATAAAAAATATTGATCGTAATAAAGATACTTAGTATTCTTTGTAAGCTAAAAGATCTATTTTCTAGAAGTAAATACATAAGTTGAAGATATCTTGGATGCCTCAATTTTTTCGAGAACCTAAGGCAACAACCACCTCAACATACTCTTAATCAAATGTTTGACAATTTAGCAAGGCGTGTGCATATACAATACACGAGGATACACAACTCTGTTGATATACTAATATTTTCCCTCCAATTAATAAAGTCATGGATTCAAGTTATCTCAAGAGCTTGAGAGTGCAAATGTGGGTATATGAAATGTAATCTCAAAAAGGTAGAATTTTGTCTAATTTTGATAAATAGTAAAACATAACATTTTAATTCAACTACAAAAATGTTTAATATGCTACAAACTTAATTTTAACTTGTTATGTCTATACTTTTTAAAAAAAATCCTGGAAGAACAGCAAATATAAGTAATAAGATAAATGAAGCTAGGGATATAACTGAAAGGTTCGCAATTCCCTATTCAATTATACAGTATTTAGATTTAACTGAGCTTATTTTCTTTGATCACTATACTCCATTTGCGCTTAACTAATTAATTTCTCATTACAAAGAATTACTACAAAAATGTTATGTTAATTTTCTATTTTAAAAAAAACACCATGTAATGTGTTGAACCTTTGCTACATGGAACAAAAATTTCCATCCGGATTCGTAAAGGCTCTGTAAAGACCTCTCCCAACTATTAGTCAAACTATAGGCAAGGTCAAACAAACCAGATTTTAGTGATTAAGTTATGCGCAATATCTTCAATAGGTCTTTTTTCTGACAGTCAGCTTCTTCACATCTTTCTTCACAGTGGCGGTGGACATCCCTGTCATGGCTTGATATAGATCCTTCCATCTGCAACCCAACAAAATTCATCATCAACATATTAGATGCTTGACAACTAAAAATGGCAGAAAAAACGTCGGTTGTGCGCTCAAACTGTCTAGGCTACCTTGGCATGGTTATGAACAGAGCAACTGCTGAAACCCCGACAACCAGAGGATACACGGGTGCAGTAGTGAGTTCCTGAAGGCCACGGTATGAGCATATAGCATCAGCATTTACAAAAGATTATATGATGTTCTGATGTGGGGCATTGGAATTGCCATGGAGTTGAAATAATTCCAGAAAGCATTCACATAATTCCAGAAGAAACACTAGGAAAAGTTTACCTGCTTGTAGATGTCCTCTACAATCCTATAGCTCAGTGGACCGACATGGATTTGTGGTTGACTCTCTAAGTCAACCTCAACAACCTCGGACTCAAATTTATAAGTACTGGATGGAACAGTGGACCGAAGCTGGACGAGGTGCTTACCCTTGGGTAAGTCCTTCACCTGGAAATAGTTTGAAATTGGCAAGGGAAAGATGGTCTCAACCTTCGATGGTAGTGATATGATTTCCACCCTGATATGAGAACGGAGTTCCTTGATATCTTTTCCATCAACATGGCCACTTAAAATGGTTACTTCTGGCTGTTCAAAGACAACAAAATCTTGATCCTTGATGTCTTCATTGCCAACCTAGCACAACATATATCAGGAAAACAGTCTTTAAGATTGAAGAAAGAAAGAAAGAAAGATAATACTAGTAGAGAACAAAGAAAACAGATGACTGAAACTTTGGTCTTAATTACTATTAAAACTATCATCATCAACATCAATCATCTTCTTCTAGTGTCTCTTGTTAATTCTAAGGTTCATTCTGTTTGGATAAGACATTATGCATATGAAAGAGAAAATGCACACTGACTAATAGAGAACTTTCTAGCATAAAAACAAGAAAAAGTCTAGAGTGCATTGCTGTCTGATTTTGAAGTTCCCATCCACAAGTGAAACTAACCTTAACAGTCAAGGACATCGGAGATGCACGCTCAATAAGTGCACCATCAAGCTCATTCTTCCTTGCGATTTTTATTACATATGTAGTGTCAGGTTGGAGTCCCCTCAGTCGGTAACTTCCTGAAGAATCAGTTACTGTTTCTTCATAAAATCCTTTTGACTCAGCCCTTGCTTCAACGGAGACACCTTCCTTTGGTTGACCCGACAATAGAGTTACCTTGCCTAATGCACTGCACAGAGAGTAAATGAGTGCCGTGACTTAAAGCTATTAGGTTGTTTAGAAACTTCATAAACAGGGATATATTGAACGCGAAGTTCTTAAGAAAAGAAAAAAATATAAAAATGCTGCTTTTTATTTACCCTGATACACCACTGAATCACAAAACATTTTGTTAACATGAGATGAAGTTTTCAGAAATTTTGTAGGTCGCTTGTACAAGAAAAGACCTTATTGAGAACCTATGATAGAGCAAAGGTTAACCCAGCCCCCGGATCAGGAAAACAGAGTTACAAAGAAACTTTCACGTAAGACGTATTGCAGAAGATTCACGAATTTACACAAGTACTGGGACTTATATTCTTGTAATTGCAAGACACAAAATTGGGCTAGTTATCAACTTCTAACCGAAGAGTAGCTAAATTATGTCTAGAATTCTGCATTAGGTGATCAATGAAGAGTAATAAAGTGAGCATATTATGAGTTTATTCAGTGTACTAGCCAATATAGCACAGAACAATTGACGCATGTACCACATATCAAAAGACTGAATATTCAACTAATAAATACTCAGTCTTCTTAGGCCATACAGAGTTTACCTTCACAAGATATGCACAAGAGGCTATCAAGATAGAGAAAGATTATTATTGCTGGAGAAATAAAACTGCACAAAGAGTAATTATACCTAAAAGCAACACGAGTAGCATGAAAGACAACCTCCTTTGATTCCCCAGATCCAAGGTCGATTGCCTGTGCAGCAGGGGAGAAAGCATATTCCTGGAAAAACAAAAAAGAGTATGTCTCATTATCAGAAGTTCGGAACACCACTACTTAAAGAGTATTATTTTTACCCACATATTGCAGGGAATGTGAAAGCATATCCAGTTCTAACATATGTTGACAACGAACAAAAGTGTAAGCATGTTATTCTAGAGTAAAAGAATGAGTGCACGCAAGTCTTTGAGCAACAAGAAAGTAAGAAACAGAAAAAAATTATCTCAATATATATTTGAATATTTCAAAATTTTACTGATTGAAAAGTTAACCTGGAATATACAAAATAATTGGATTAACCTGGAATATACAAAATAATTGGATTCACAACTGACACGGAAATGTTAAATCAGTACTACGCAAACAACCAACAACAAATTGCAAAAGTAGTCACACAATGCACCAAACCAATATCATGTAGGTCAAGTACCTTCAATAGAGGTCGAAGGTAGAAACTTCCTGGAAATAAGTTATCAAAAATGAAAGCTCCACCGACTCCAGATACAGAATTGTTCCTATACCCATCTTCACCACTCAATGACAAGAGAACGGATGGAAAAGGTTCTTTGCTGTCTTCTCTAGAATATAACCGTACAGAAATTTGACCCAGCTTCTGGCATGAAAATGAATACTGTCCGACTTGTTTTACATGATAACCAGACTGCAAGGAAGAGAAAATCACAGTGATCAAGAATACTGATTGCAAGAGAACACCCTACACTGGAATCCTCTGAACATGCTTCCCCTATGCATTTTGACAATAAGTAATATATAATATAACTTTTGCATGTATCTAATTAGCTAAAACCAATAGAGAGTGGCTTTTCTTCTGTAGTTATCATTGATGAACAAACATGATTGCACAAAAAGGAATCCAGAAGCAAAGTAAGCAACTCTGATGAGATGACCATTGCTTTCATCTGCTCTGTATAACGATCGAATCCGTAAACCAAAAAAGTATAAGGTAGGTCACTTATTCTTATCAGAACAAACACGTGAAGAGGAACTGATTATTAAGAATAGCATCACCTCCTAAGCGAAGGCAAATGAAAAATGTAAGGTAACATAACAACAAAGAATGTCTTTTTGTTTTTTTGTTCAAAAAATGAAGGTAATGGAAAAGTGCACATCCTAGGATTCCAAGACCCAACAAAAACTTCAATATGACCAGAACCCAACCGAGAAATATAGACTATCCAACATAGGTTAACTTCCATATGCTCGGCATGCTAAATTTTTCTAGATTCAGTCAAAAACCAGATTACACTATACATTCTAACCATTATTATCAACAAACAAGCGAAATATTTCATCCACGAAAGGCGGTGACTGTGAGCAACATAAATTTTTGCACAAGGTGTGCCTGAACCTATTATAACCTAACAACAACCATGTTATGATAAGCATCATCAGAACTGAATGCACAAAAATTCAAACCTTTGATGCCTCCACTCTGTAACTTATATCATCATAGAGAGGTCCTGCACCAAATTTACCATCTGATCCCGTGGTGGTTTCAAGTGATGTATCCCCTCGCTTGAGAGGAGAAACATGACTGTCACCCTCAGCAACGACTCGTATGTTAACATCTGAAAGAGGGGGTGAAACTAATCCTTCAATATATAGTCCCACTCGAGCAGAAAATGGAGCAATTGGAGCTTGGCAGCCATCTTGTTCTACTGAGACCTAAACAAACAATGGAAACCTTAAATACTCTGATAATTTACTGGACCAGATCTAAGTTGGAAGGAACTGCTTGAGCTCTTACATGCTGTTTTCTTGGGTAAAATAATAATTTCTTTTGGATACCCATCCTGCAGCAGAGCAGACACAAACTAAACTTGAGAGCACAGAATCCAAAACAGCAATTGAACATTTGATATTTCATTACAATATAGGTTTATAGACAGATTTATATCTTCGAGAAAGAGATGTAACAAAAAAAATTAGCATCCTGAAGGAGAATAGTCAGTTAAATCTCTAAATATCACCAATGCAATTTAGTCATCCCCACAAACATGATGATACAGAAAGACAAGCAAGTTATTCTCTTCGTTAGCGCTAGTGTTGTAAGAAATTCAAATTCCATCTCTAGTGGCCTTTATTTCAGCAGCAGTAATGACATGTGACATGTCTTTACTGAACAAGCTATAAGGATTGAATCAATTTATTAAAGTTGATATAAATATCAATCATAGAAACATCACCAAGCAAAAAACTCTCAAGTGTAGAAAAGCTAGCTTCATTTCTTAAATTTTTCCTTCTTTTTCTATACGTGGTAACGGTTATGTGGTAAAATAGCTTATGATGCATGCAAAGAGAGAAATTAATACTTCCTCCGTCCCACAGAAGTTGTCCTACTTCTATTGGGCACGGAATTTTAAGATAGTTGGAAAGTAGTGTAAAGTGGTGATAAGAATATATATTAATTTAAAGTTGTGTGAGTAATAAAGGTGTACCAGAGAGGAAACAAGACAACTTCTATGGGACACCCTAAGAAGGAAAGCAAGAGAAATTCTGTGGGACAGAGGGAATACATCTTTTCAATGCAAGCAACATAGAAAATGAAAAATAAATCATGCCCATCCAGATAGGCAGTACGAAAAAGAAACATAAAAGAACAAGATAATACATAGATACATGGTCACAAGATCATACAGAAAGAAGTGATATCATGAAAAGATCAAATCTCACACAATTGTATGCTAAATAGAAGGCAAGACATACTCTTCTGGATAGGAAAATTCAAGACAACAAAGCAGGCAGAAACAATATGAACTATAAGCACCAAAACAAAAACAAACTTACCGTGAATCCCGAGGGACAAAATTGAGTTTTTCACTGAACTTAGACCAAACAGAATACTCATAGATGGCGGCTCCTGATGGAGCAACTTCAGAGGAGACAAATCTGGCAGTAGTACTACCGACCAATGTTTCTTGATTGTCAAATATATCAACAGGTATGTCATCAGGCAAGTTCTTATCCAAAACATGTACAAGTCCTTTAAGCAGGTACTTTTCACCCTTCAAATTAATAGGCTGCACAAATAAGAAAATAATATTAGGAGAGAAAAACAGAGAATCACATCACCCCTCCTAGCATCCCTTCCCGCTCACTCCAACCATCAACAGCACAAAGAAAAGAAAGCAAATGGAATGAGATAAGATAACAAAATATACAAAAAGAGGCAGTAGTCTTGTTATAAGTATCATACTGATAGGTCTGACGTATCAACTCCTAGACTGGAGCTCCCAAAAGAAATACACGAGTCGACAAAATGGAGTTCGTGGACACCAGGAGACGTTACACAAATCTTTTGGGAACCTCTCTGCAAGTTGAAAACAATTATAACAATGAATTCATGAAAAATGATAGGTGAGAGGTTTCAACAATCCGATGATGATATGACCTTAATTTTCAAGTTCACCCGAGAACTGTCTGCTTGTACCAAGTAAGCATCCACATCATGGCTGGAGATAATCCTAACCCAATAACCTTTTTGAGTGAAAGTAATCCCTTCAACATCCTCCACGCCAACATTCACGTTTATAGAGTTCTGTTCCCAGCACCATATATCATCTCCCGGTGTGGCTCCAGGGGAATAGTTATTCACCTGGCAGGGGACAAAATAATATCATAAACAACAGTTCCTAAGAAGAAAAGGACCGCCTATATTCTGCAGAGGCATTAATAAATGAATAATTGACCAGAGGGTATATTCAGCCTATATTGCTGTCACTAATGACTGCTTTAGGTGGTAAGGTCGTAGTATTCCAGGGAATGACAGGTAAAAACTCACAAACATAAGTAGTGCTTACAAGATTAACAACGAAAAGATAAGATAAGATAAGATATGATAAGGGCACAAAAAAGACCCAGTATGCCAAGCTTCCACATGATCAACCAACACCAGCAGTTTAAACTGTGAGAAATCCATGGAAGTGACATAGTGATGGAAGAATCAAGATAGTGCAATAGAGACAGAGAACCAAGAACATGCTTCTTATTTAAAAGGAGAAAGGAATCTAAGCCTCAATGCATTACCTCAACTCTATATTTACCGGGGAGTACATTGGAAAACGAAAAATCACTGCTCCGGTCAGTTAGATTAACTGTCCTCTCTTCTTTACTTTTACCATCCAGTCTCACAAGCTTAACAGAAATAGAAGGCCCACATATATCCTTGCATGCCACAGATCCACGAATATTGACTTGTGCCTGAGTTTCCCCAAGGGTATAATGATAGAAATAAGATCAGAAAATCTTACATAATGCAGCTAGCATCAAAGGTAAAGTTTAACAACAACTACATAAAGTTTAACAACTACGTAATGATAGAAATAAGATCAGAAAATCTTACATAATGCAGCTAGCATCAAAGGTAAAGTTTAACAACTACAAGGTGGGAAATCGTCAGAATCAACATAAAATAAAATACCCCACAGGTGAATGTGACGGACCCAGAGGTGCAATTGACACCGTCAGAGAATAAACACTAATTTAGTTACAAAGCTTTTAATATATAGGGAATAAAAAAAAGACCAGTCTTCCCAATCGTCTTATTCATGTAATATTGTAATCCCATACCTGATAAAACTTGACATCTAGCAATGGTTTATCAATAACAACATCAATGTGATGTGGAGAAAACTGCAGCTCTGGGGCACTCTCAGGTGTGGCTGCAATAGCAGATAGGCGGTAACCACCAGGTGGAACCTGAAGAGCATTAAAGAACCAAATTATATTTCAGACATGAAAGCCACACTTTTTACCACAATATAGCTTCTTTTTTATTGAAAGTGAAACACACAATATAGCTTTATTAATCCATTGGCTCCAGATAATACATGAAACAAAACAATTAAACTTACAAATAAATCCGATAAACAGGGAAAATCCCTTATTCAAAATCTTACCTGAAAGCAGAACTTGCCACCCTCATCAGTTAGTTTTAGTTGGGGTTTGACATTCTCTGGACCATGAGTCAAAGCAACCTGGCAAATCAGATGATTGTTTACTTGAAACAAGTGATGGAAGACACAAAAGTAAAACTATAAAGCACGTTAACATCTTCAAACCACTTATAAGTACTCATGATTCATGAAACAGTTGATATAAGATCCTGGATTATATTTGTCTCGAATCAACCACCAACCATTGATTAATTGAGATTAAGGCCCTCCACTTTACTACCATCCTCAAAGCAGATTAAATTTGTTTGATCTCTATTTCAAAATTCTCCTCCACGTAATTTTTATTATTAACAGACGCGTCAACCATCAAACTTCAATTTCAATTCAGAAAAATAATATATTATTTGGGCCACAACCACAAATCTCTGATACAAATCATACAACCATATTTGCTATATAACAAGTTTCTTCTTCCTAGTCTTTTCAAGGCTGCTGAGAAATGAAATGAGGTGACCGACAAACTACCTTCGTCTTGTAAGCAGAATTAACTGTCAGAGCCATGCCACATATATCGTATGCAACTGCTTTGATATCAGCAATTGAAGCCATGTTTGGTAAGACCTAAAAGGAAAAGATAAGCACAATAAAGATATAGATGGATGTGTGGCCAATAAACACCCACAGGTGATGAACTTTTGGTGCTAAGCTCGTCCCATTCATTTATTCCTTTAATGTACAAGAATATTAACAGCAAAAAAAGGAGCTTAGAGATCGACTCACCAAAAAGTCGCTCAGCCTTTCGAACTTGTAATGCTCCTTCTTAGCTTCAATACTGTATCTTTTTGATGTTACCTAATATGATCAAGCATTTATCAATCAGAATTCGTAAAGGAGGAAAAGAAAGAACCAACTTCCTCTTCAAAAGTTTCAAGGACCACCTCAGTAGATGTAAAGTTTCAGAATGAAAACTAAAAACAGAGAGAAACAGTTAAACTCTACGACTATGAGCCATTGAGATTAATTTAATGTCTCAAGCATGGAGAATAGTTTCTCCAAAATTCATGACTCTGGTAGTTTATAGGTGTTTGGAAAATATGACAGGTGCGCTACAAGATGCATGTTTGCTATGATGATCTTTTGAACTAGAAGACAAATAACATAATAAAAAAGAAAAGAAGAAAGAAATTAGAGGATGATTTTTTTTTCACAATCTTGATAGGTTGACCAATCTTAGATTGTGCAAAAGTCATTCCACAAAATTATTGTCACATGTCACTTTCTTTATGGATTGTAACGATCTCATGGATGGAGTGAAAAAGATCATCAAAAAATTAAGTTGTAAATTGTGTATGTGGAGGAGAGAAATGAATATTTTATTTAAAAGTTGGATTGGTTAGATCATTGATGGGGGTAGTCTAACCAACATCTTTATTGACGATGTATTTTAGGCAGTGGGCCTTGCGATATTATAATTCGTATAGACATGCTATGAAAGGAACTTAATATGAAAATTGCTACTATAACAAATAACATCATTTTACCTGATCGAGCTTGTAATGACCCTCTCTATCAGTTATTGATCTTTCATGGCCATCAACTATTATTGTTGCATGATCCACTCCAACACCATTACCATCAACAACACGACCCCCAACAGAAAACCCAGTAACCTAAATTACATGAAGATGAAAATTTTCAGTTTTATCAGATCTTCGGTGACCAAAAAAAGTAAAGATATAGAATCCAAACTACTCTTACAAGAAAAGGTAAATTAGTCGAATCAAGAAAACATCATTCAGTACTCTAGTCATCCTTGGCAATATAGCTGCATTAGCATATGGTACAGAGTGTTCATGACAAGCAGATGGAAGCTTAACCAGATTATAAGGTGGACTTTCCAATGATTACAATATGCAGCAGATGTGTTCAGCAAAGAGGGGGATTATGGGACAGGAAAGGGACAACTAACAGCTAGCCTACAATGACACGAATCCTGTCAGGTGATACAATAACTCTATACATAAAGATTCCCTTTAGAGAAAGAAACAACTTCTATAACAAAGATACTTTCTCCAGCCGCCAATAGCAGAATTACCAACACTGATGTAGGACCATTTTGGAATCCCCAACTAAAAGCATGCCATAGTATATTCTCATATAATCTCCAGATGCATTCTTAGCTGGAACTAAACAGTGTTGCCAAAAAAGAAGAGGACCCCTACCTGAAACCTTTGAGGAACTATTGTGTGATCATGCTGGACAGACACCACCAGTGAAGGAGGTGATACATCAAATACAGTATTCTCGCCCTTGTAAAAAGGTATGAGCTTGTAGGTTCCTGAAATATAGCACCACATTACTGGATGAGGATCACATAAAAATCTTCTTTAATAAAGAAATTACGAGATTTTATGCATAATATCGAAGAGTGGACTTCTTCTAGCTATAACTTTCCTTAGTTAAGAAAGTACGAGAGGACTAAAACCAACACCTAGGTACAACTACAACAAGACAAGTCTCCAATTGTTTGATGTAGAAATAAATTTATTAGTATATAAGAGAAATGCTATATATTTGATACTAAGTAGAAAATCTGGACAACAGACTAAGACTTGAGGAACAAAATACATTTTCTTCAATTTACTTCTATGATGAGCAGATTTCAATTTTTTGAAAAAGCGTGGGACACATCTAAAGTCAGCAAGTCCAATGTATGGGTCCTAATGAATTCCTGACCAGTACCAAATTGAACATTCAGAACTCTAATAGCATAAGACATTCTGAGAAACAGAAAAAACAAAACCTATGCGTAACGTAAGCAATACATAGAGTCATAGAATAGGCAGAAGGAGACCCAAAACACACAGTTTGGCAGTAGAATACTCAATCATACTCAGAAGCCTACAAAGGCGTGGGTTCATGAAAAAAAACTAGCGATTAAGTTTTATACATAAAATAAGGACAAGGACCTTTCTCACAGAGAATACAGGAATATCAAACTTCAAATAATTGAAAGTGGAAATGAATCAAACAATAGAGAATATACCACATGGAATTGATGTGAATCTGAACATCCCATCAGCATCAGATACAGCATGACACAAAGCTTTCCCCAGACCAGGAGCATTACCAGAGTCATGTGGGCAATTGACCTCCAAAACATCATCCGAATACAGATAAAAATGAACTCCCAATATGGGATTTCCCTATACCATCAGAGAGCATTAAATTGTCATTATAACGGATGTTATTGCATATCCCAAATAAATAATCCAAGAACTTCAATCACTTATAAATGCACATAATTAGATAAATCACAGCAAACAGAAATACAAAAGTGCACAGTTTAAGTCAGATAAGAACCTCAAGGTTCAAGAAGCAATTAACCTTATGGAATCAAAAGCAATAATATTGTAGTAGTATATATTCTTTACAGAAACTAGGGTATTAAACTCTTTGGCTGCTAAATTGAAGCTTTTAACAACTCAAATGGGATGTTGCCAAATATTACCTGTGCAACTACATATCCACGAATATCATAGCCAGATGCATAGAAGATATCATCGAGCACAGCATTATGAAACCCTAATTCAACCTGCATAATAATATATGTAAACTTGAATCAAACTACCTAAGTATGTCGGAAGAAATTGGGTAATCTGCACTAGGAAAAAGAAAAAATTGACCAATCTATAGGAATTGAAAAGGAGGAACATATAAAGAGATCAAGCAATAACCTCTTGAGAGCCCTTGATCTCAATACTTAAATCATGACGTGAAGCAACTATTTTGTACTTTCCTGCATTCAAGTACAGACACTATTAAGAAATCAGCAGAAATAACATTTGTGGTGAAGAGTCATGACTAATAAACCACGTAATGGATTCAGATGAGATATGGAAAACAAAGGTCACTTTGCCCACACCCCACAGATAGCCGATAATCATCTGATACCACATCCACTTCGCAGAAATGAAAATGTTTACAGTTTACAACTGTAGATTCTGCAAATCGTATATGACAAGCATATTTTTTATTTTGTAGGTTTCGCATAAATGTGGCTTTATTTTGCACTTCTGTCATTATTTGTATGATAATGTAGCAATTTAAATGTTAAAGAAGAGGGGGAAATCCATTGAATGGTGTAAAGAGAACAAATGTTTAGAGAAAAAAGCGAGACAGAAAGGGGAAGTGTTGAAAATATTTCAAGTCATGGAAATGATTCAGCTGACAAACCAAGTATGCAGGGCAGACTTTACTTAACATGCTTTGCTAAAGAATAGGAGTAGTAATTAGACCTGGAATGATATTGTTGAATGAGTAACTTCCTCTTGATGTTGTTGAAACTGAAGAGACAACATCTCCATGGTCAGATATAAGCTCAACGTTCACATTTGATGGACCACCATCTTTTCGTGAACAGCTATCCCCTGAAACTGCTCCCACAACTTTTCCAGATACGGTGAAGCTGCATTAGCAATATAACAAAGGTTGAGCAAAGGATTTGGTTCGCAAACAAGTTTAGTGTTGTCTATAAATAAGATTCCCATTATGTACCCAGTAAATCGAAAATTAATATCTTCATTGGCATTACAACCAGTATGATCAACCACAACAGGAACCTACAAAAAAGAAAGTTGTAGTAAGCATGTGAAAACAAAATGCCCGATATCTTAAATTGAAGGTTGGACATTATTAAAGAGAAACTTAATATTCAGGCATAACCAAGAAACTCAACTTGTTCTGGGGCATACGTCCATCCCTCAGGACCCTTAATTTTGATCACATAAGAACCCTGAAACCAGGTAATACCAAATTCACAAAATGAAATGACATGATAATAGGAGGGATAAACACAATAATATTTAAGAACACACAAGGGTGGCGTTTGGTTTCCTTGATTAAATAGATTAGATTGATAGCAAAATTACCCTTCAAAGCTCCTCCTTTTTATCCATAATCCCTCATTTTTATGAACTCCACCACTCCTTGTGTCCTCCTTGTGTGATTATTG
>JAYJMF010000036.1:2081193-2104076 GCA_036873715.1 Salvia sclarea | reverse complement strand
GAATAAGAAAAATATCCTATATATATGTGATGAATAATTAATTAATTATTAGTTGAATTAATGATTATTAATGTATTTAATATTTTATCAAAGGTATTAATGAAAACAATAAATGTAGTTTTGGAGGGAAAATATTTTTTGTTGTGGTTTTGCTTTTATATATGTATAGATTTATTACTATAAGGGTAAAAAAGTAATTTTCCAACTTATCCAAGAAATAGGGGTTAATTTCTCAAATTGCTACTAAATTATAGTACTTGTATCAAATTGATTACTAAATTTTAATTTGTATCAAAATGATTACCAAACTTATATTTTGTATCTTTTATGTTTTTATTCAATTTTTATAATAGTAATTCTTTTCCACTTGGCAAAACATATGCCACATAAGCTTCACAATTTTTTATGTCACTTTAAACCAAGTATCCAGAGCTTCCATCAAACAAACGCACGCAAATGCCCACGTTGCTTCCCGCGTTTAATAATTTTATCTGCCTCCAGAAACAAAATCAATAAGCAAGAACCCTTTCTTTTTGTTACGTATTTCTTCTTCTTGTTCCTAGCAATGTGGGTTCTGTATTTTGGTTTTAGTACATGTTCTCTTCCGTTTCAGGTGTTTTGTTAATTGTCAGATTCTTTGAAATTTTGTAGTTTGCTCTGTTCATTTTTACTTGGTTATTCTTTAGGAAATCATGCAATTTGGGTAGCTTTTAATCTGCCTTCTCTAGTTTCTTGAACTAGAAATTCTAGTTTCTTGAACTAGAAACGGTGCTGGTGTTAATTACATAAATAGCTCTATTGTGGTTATCTCAAATTTGATGTTAATCACATAAATGGCTCTATTGTGGTTACCTCAAATTTGTTTGTTGTTAGTATTGTATTGGGATGTTTAAATTTTGACATGAAAAATTGTATCTTTGGTTTTTTCTTTCTTGTTTGGGGGTGAACTCCTTGTTTAATTTTATGCCACTTGACTTCTTGAGTTTGTTTCCGGAGACATATGTGGAACCATGCTTCTTGCATACAAGCTTCTCACGTGCCTTTGTTTGATGGAAGCATTGGTTAATTGCTGTAAAGTGAAATATAAAAATTGTGAAGTTTATGTGGCATTTGTTTGGCCAAGTGGAAAAGAATTATTATAAGAATTAAATAAAAAACATAAAAGATACAAAATATAATTTTGGTAATCATTTTGATACAAATTAAAGTTTAGTAACCAATTTGATACAAGTACCATACTTTAGTAACAATTTGTGAAATTAACCAAGAAATAGGGTAAAATTATCTTTTTTCTACCAAACACCGTACAATTCATATCTTTATAATTTTGTTCCGTCATCATTATATAGTTTTAAATTTACAATTGGTTTTGCAACATATTTTTCATATTAAAAAAATGTCAATATATAGTAACTTCCCATTTATTCTCCAACTGTTTTTTCTATTTTCTTTAATTTTTTCATTTGCTTTTTCAATATTTCCGTGGATTTTTCTTTCTTTTTTCCTTTTTCTTTTTTCAATAACATATGTTATTTCATTTTTATTTTTCCATTATAATATAATGTTATTACTTTAAAAAAAAAAACAAAATTATTACAAATGAAATACAATACAATTAAAAATAATACTCTCTTCGTCCCTCAAAAGTGTGTGAGGTGTGGAGTGGCATAGGTTTTAGTGCTAGGAGTGATTGAGTAATATGAGTAGAGAAATGATCTCACTTATTTAAAAGTATGTTAATTTGCTAAATAAAGTGATGTGCATGGAGAAAGTGGCAGGCCATGATTGATTTTTTGGTAATAAAATTGAAATAATGAAGATAGAAAATGAAGAGAAATTTGCTAAATAAAGTGTTTGCATACTTTTGAGGAGCAGACAAAAAAGGAAAAACCTGCATACTGTTTAGGGAAAAATGTAATATATTAAAAAATATGATATCTACTTATTTTCCGATAAAAACCAGGACACAAAAGTAAATATTAAAACTAAAAAAGAAATTAAATAAAATAATAGTTGTTCGTTTAAACACAAAACATTAAAAAGTTAATTGAAATTAATAAAAAATGTTGAAGAAAATAGATTAGGAGAGAGGAAAGAGGATTGAGAAAAAAAGTATTTTATATTTTACTTTGTTATAATATTTCTCTGTCAAATTCATTTTTCATTATTTTTATATCAAACTAAAGATCTTGTCACGATTTTCAATTTAAGAAGTATGTTGAAATTTTTCATTTAGTAAGAACTAAATATAGAAAAGATAAAAAAGAACCCATAAATATATAATACTAAGAGATAAAAAAAAATTGCTTGAAGAGAGGGACAATGAACTAGATAAAAGAGAAATTGGGGAACATGAAACTTTAATCGAAAGATGAAAGCATCTGAAAGGAAAGAACTGAAAATGAAAAAAAAAATGCCGAATGAGGGACGTGCAAATTAGAAGTGACGGGGAAAAATAATTTCATTAGAAAACTAATATAAAACAACCTTAACGATTAGATCGACCTGACAGAAATGTATCTCTTTAACCAATTATAAAATATTCAATATGTATAGCAAATTATAGATCGTAACAAGAACTTTAATTTGATATATTATATGTATAAAATAAATTTGAAATTAATTATTTAATTTGCTAAACATATTGAATATTTTATAATTGGTTAAACAGATACATTTCTGTCAGGTCGATCTAATCGTTAGGTCCAAACGTGGTCCAATAAAGTACCAATTATCAATACATGTAGTACTATTCACTAATACACATAGTACCATTTCATATTAAATAAAGTACCACTTATAATACAGTTATTTTAAATGTACATTCAGTACTAGTAATTTATATTGAATAAAGTACTAATTGATAAAAGGAATATTACCAATTCATTTAACATGAAGTACCATCTCGAACCCGACACCGACTCGAATCGCCGGATCCGGACCGAATCCAGGTCGACAGCGAAAAAGGCATGGGCCGGGCTGACCGTTGGGCCTGGACCTAACGACTAGGCTGGTCTGACAGAAAGATTTATGTTGGTTAAGTTACTCAATTTTATGAAATAGAGAACAATATGAAAAAAATTATAAAATTATCCTAGAATGCTATCACCACGACACGAACATTAGGTTTATATCCATATTTATGAGTTCCACTTGTGTTTTATCCATTTTGCATTATAAATCCTTATGCGTGTTTTTTCCGAACACACCACAATGCGATGAAAGGTATAACATTTTAAACTTAATAATTCAAACGCTAATGATAATCGCAACAATATATTAAATAAATTTTATATTCCATAAATAGTACAATAAAATAAAAAAATTATATTTAACTATCCGACAAATACAATATATGTTTTGTATATGTATATTCAAGATTTCACGATGATGTCAATACTTTTAAAATCTAAATAAATTAATAACATTTTTATTTATTAAAATTAATTTAACAAAATAGTAATTGAAATTCAATATAAAAATAAAATTATTTCTAATAACTATAAATAAGAGGAAATTAAAGGCGTGTGTTTATATTATATATACGCGTATTAAATATATATAATTTGTGTCGGACCTTTAAATTGTCATAACATGTTTATTTTAAATCTAAATTTTACATAATATAAATCAAATTAAACTTGTATATATCGAATTTTTAATACAAGATGTATATCACATATTTTTTTTTTATTAATGAGATATAAATATTTTCCTTATTTATTTTACATTATTCCTTTGTTAACATGTGAAATCGTATTTTCATGAATTCGTTTATATTTTGAGTTTTAATTCTTTTAATTTATTAACGTTTTAAAATATAAATATTTTATGAAAAATCAATTCTTTTACATGTCACTATTTGTGTATATTTAAATTTTTATGCAAGTACTTTATAAAATTACCATAATGACGATAAATGGGTATATGTGTTTATTGTATGTTTGGTAGTCTAGTTAGGTTTCGTCAAATCAAGTTAAATTAAGTAACTAGATTGTAACCCGTCGAAATGCGACGGGAATCACTTTAAATCATGATTTGTAATTATTTATATTTATAAGTTAATCTATTATTCATTCTCAAATTCGTTAATAATAGTACTTGTTAATTGTCCAAATCCATTAGTATTTTGTTTCAATATATATATGTTTTATATCATAAATTTAATAGATGGTTTATGTATGAATTAATATGAATTGCATAAAAAAAATCATATATTCATGGTTCTAAAAGATGTGAAATTTGAGCCGCGATTAGCCACATGGTTGTCTTGCCTCGCGGAACGTTACACGATTTTCTCACCTAGTGGCGGATACAAGTAGATTGGTGGAGGGGATTAAGCCCCTACCAACATTTTTATTTTTTAGTTTTTCCACTGTCAAATATGATAACAATGTTGAAATTTATCTATAGTCTCTCCTACTAAATCGACACGGTGGAAGATCAAGATGTGAAGGTTGGAGGATGAGGGGCTGAAATTGTAGAAAAAGATAAAAGAAATTGAAAATTATAATATTTTTAGTTTAAACTATGACTCAAAATTTATGAATGTAGTTAACTTACTATTACTCCCTCCCTTCATCTTTAGTATGGCACACTTGCCTAAATGGGTTGTCATCTTTAATATGGCACATTCCCAAAATGAAAATATATTTACCTTAAAAACTTGGTCAACAAAAGTGGCTACACCATTTTACACACAAAAACACCAATTTCTTAATCTCCGTGCCGAAAAGGTATGTGTCATATTAAAGATGAGTGGAGGGAGTATTAACTAAGAAAAGTCTTTTATGCTTATCTATAAGTTGATTTTTTTCCCAAAATATGTGTAGTAGTCTTTATGTTCCCTAAATGAACATATCGTTAGATCGGTGAAAATATTTTTTAAATAGAAACAATGAAGCCCATACGAACATTATTTTCTGCGTCCGCCACTGATCTCACCTTATTGAAGTGTTGCATGATTGCCTTGTCGAAATACTACATAATAGTTTGTCTCGTCCTTAAACGATTTCAATATAATATTTCCATTGTTCTTAAGATTTCTTAATTTATTTTTAGATAAAGTATAAAATTTATTTACAATAGTCAATATATCAACATTCAGTGATCCGCAAGATTTTGTCTATTATAACTCAATATTATATCAACAATGCATAATTGCCTTTATCATATTTTATTCACTATATCAATCTAAATTATTCATTATAATTTTTTAATTTATATATATTTTTATTAGATTTAATTGCCTATACATATACAAATTTTACTCAAATTTTGGTTTTTTACCAAAGTTGTTATTTTGATAAGAAAATACATAAATTTTATGAAATTTTAGAATTTGGAATAAGTCTATGTTGGGTAATAACTTGATTATTTGGAGTTTGATTAACAATGTCAAACTGCCGTCAGAAAGCTCTCGACGATATCTTTCTATTAGTACCCGTTTTGTTAGTTTTCAATCACCAAAAACCGTTGGAGAACAGCTTAGAAGTCAATTTTATTGAAACTATATCTATATATTTTGGTGAAGAATTTGGATTTATGTGTCATATACCATTATAATTTATAAAATTATCATTAAAATTCGGCAGAGCTTCAACTTATGTGTAGAATCGATGGTAAATTAAAGAGGAAGCGAGAACCTATTTATAGAAGAATTATGGGAAGAGATCCGTTGGAGACAAGATCAGCTTCTCTGAATTCTACCATTGTGAGAGAGGAATTCAAATTCGTCTCACAGCTCGATCTTCTCTCTCTTCTCTTGCTTGAAGTAGCTCTGGTACTTCTGCAGGTAGGGAGAGGCGTATTGCAGGTCTTCTTGCACAAAAAGGGAAATCCACGCGCTTCAAGGGAAGGACGATCCTGCAATCTTCACATTTAATGCGGTTGTCCATGAGTCAACTGCTTCAGCTTTCCACATGGCAGAGTGAGTCTCTCTTTTTGTCTTTATTCCTTCGATATCAGCAAGACAAAGAGAATGTTTAATATGACCTCAAAAACTAATTCAATGCTGTTTAAGGTTGCATTCAATTGAAACTCACACTTGACTCTCAGTTTCTTGCTGTCCACGTAGGCAACAGTTTTGATTTCAGGATAGACTGGTCTCTGCAAAAGCTGACAAACACCATTTTTGAAGAGTAAATACTGATTTAGTTGAGGTCAGTATTTAAAACATCAGCTTTCTTCTCGACCGCTGGAAATCTTCAATTTCTTCAAGTTTCAGGATCTTCAATCTTTAGCACAACTTCTAAGAAAATTATACTAGAAAAAAAATTGATTATAACATTTGAATCATAAAAGACCAATCCTCGTAAAAACCTATATTTTGATATCATCAAAACTGATGAAGAATATTTTATTCATTTTCCATTTCTTAACAAATAAGAACCTGATAGTATTACTTTTAATCTAGAATACAAACAATTGAATAAAAAAATGAATATTATTTTGTTGTTATTTTTATTCTTATTTGTAAATAGTAATATCTAATATATTTACAACTAATTTGCATATACACCAACAACAACTAATTATCATTATTTATTTCTTGATTCCTTTTATTTGAAGTTCCCCATTCCTTAATAAGGATTAAAAATAAAGTTACATGTAAATGTTATGTAATATTGGAAGAATGTAAATATCCTTTTTATAGAAGTTTTAATAGAAGATATGCTAGTATCTTTTGGTACTTTAGGGTTTAATTAGGTAAAAATTCATAAAAATTCGATATGGATAGGTGTTAAGATATAATTCATAATAAAATTTAAAAATGATTAAATGTAAAAAAATCTATAAAATAGAATATTGAGGATGAAACACTTGGAGGGATTTCGGGGATGATATGACACAAATCCTAGAATTTAAAACAATATAATGATGATGATGACATGACAAAATTATAAAGGAGTGGCACTTGTGTGCGCTTAGACAATAAGAAAAGTATTAAAATAATTTTTGCAGTAATTATTCAAAGCCAAGCACGTATCCTAGCGGTAGTTGTTGTAGTATAATTGCTCAAAGGTTAATGGTTTGACTCCCACTAATGACTAAAGCGTTTTTGTATTTCTATTTTGTTGTTTCTTTCTTTCTTATTTATTTTTATTATTTTCTTTTTATTTATTTTTTATTTCTTTAGGTTATTTTTTTTAAGTATTCATTATTGTAATTCATCAACTAATTTTAGATGCTACTACTATTTTATTATTAATAAAATCAACTATTTAATTATTTAAAAAATAATTCTAAGTTTAAGTTAATTAATTAATTCATCCATTTACTTTCATTCATAAATATTGTTACTTTCATTCAAAATAAGTGTTACTTTCATTTACAATAAGTGTTACTTTTAATTTTGAAGATGATTTTTTTAAATATATATTTAAAAATAATTGTTACTTTTATTCACAAGAATTTTTACTTTTATTCACAAAAAGTGTTACTTTTATTCATATCAAGTGTTACTTTTAATTTGAAAAACAATTTTATTTTTTATTTATTAATTTGTAATTTGATTTACAAAAAAATATTATTTTTATTCCTGAGAACTGTTACTTTTATTCACAATAAGTGTTACTTTTAATATTGGAAATATTGTTTTAAAAGAAAAATATTTAAAATAATTATTACTTTTATTAAAACTGTTACTTTTAATCACGATAAGTGTTACTTTTATTTACAATAAGTGTTACTTTTAATATTGAAAATGTAATTTTTAAAAAAAGAAATATTTAAAATAATGATTGTTATTTTATTCATAGAAACTGTTAATCTTATTCACCACAAGTGTTACTTTGATATTTTTAAAATAATATTTTTTGATTTGTTTTAGTAATTGTTACTTTTATTTACAAAAAAAAATTTACTATTCACAAGAAGTGTTATTTTAATTCATAATAAATGCTACTTTTATAATTTTAAAATAATTTTTAATTTTTTTTAAAATTTTTATTACAGAAATATTGCTTTTATCCACAACAAATATTATTTTTTATTCACAAGAATTACTACTTTTATTCACTAGAAAATTGTTTTTATTTAAAAATGGAATGAGAACAATTTCTAAACTTGAAATTGTTTCTTAAGTAAATGTGCTTGGTGAAAAAAAAAGACAAATTTGTATAAAAGATTTCTTTATTAAGTACAAAGGAAAAAATATGCATAGATAGTGTTGGATGCTAGGATCGAACACAGTACTGAAGACTTTATAATATGACAACTAAATCATTAGGCCATCATAATTATTTCTATTTATTGCGCCAGTTTAAAATATAAATCGATACTGTAACCCAAACCCAGGCCAAATACCTGCCCGAGCCGGGCGACCCGAGCGGAGCGCATGGTGAGGTGGAGCTCACATAAGTTTTTGTGGTTATAAAGATATGAACTGTATGGTATTTGGTAGGAAAAAGAAAAAGATAACTTGCAATTACTTTTTTACCCTTGTAAATAATAAAAAATGAAAAACTTGTCTGAAATCTTCACCATCAATTTTAATTTTGACTGAAAAAACAGAGAGGTTGCACCGATTCAATCTTGAAACAATTTTAATCCTAGAAAATGAAAAATGCCCTTAAACTTTGTGAGAATTTGCACAACTTCAATCTTTAAAGAAAAATCAATCCAACAAAACGAGGATTTGCACCGATTTTATCCAACAATTAACCCCATTCAATCTGTCAATTCATAGAAATAATTGCTCTAAAAGAATGACTAAATCAATTCATGAAACTTTCAGCAACTGGAAATCAATTTATGAAAATTAATTCAATAACACAAGTTTTTAGACTAGCAGCTGATTACTCATCCGACGGCGAAGACTTCAGCAATTCTTTGCAAATGAATTTTGGGATAATTTCCCACCTCAACTCAGCAACACAAGTTTTTAGGAAGCATGGCGAAGCGACTAGAGGAGGAAGCGGCACGATGGTAGCGTCTAGTGGAGGCGGCGAAGTTGACGGTTTCAGATCTGGATGAGTAGCGGGATGGCGGCGGCTACCGGAGGAGGAGGAGAGCGATGGTGGCGTCTAGTGGAGGCGGCGAAGCGGTGGATTTTAGATCTGGATGAGGAAGCAGGACGGTGGTAGCGACTGGAGGAGGAGGCGACACGGCGGTGGTGGCGGCAGGCGAACGATGGAGGCGGCGACACACAGTGAGAAAGGGAGAGACAGAGAGCGAAGGGAGATTATGAGAGTGAGAGAGACACTGCATTTTGGAGAATAAGGAAGTCAAGAGGGGTTAGCGGTAGAGATGACGATTCATCGCCGGATTTTGGAGAAGAAGAAGGGCAATCCATTTCTATTGTGAGGCGTAAAAGAGAAGATAACTATTCAATGTAAAAATGAACTTTGTTATATCCGTCTAACTATGGTTAGGAAAAATAGATTTTTAATTATAAAAAATATATGTGAAAAGCATTTTATAAATAAAATGAAAAAAGCCACGTGTCAGCGGATCCATAACTGGGAGCAATGGTAGTAGGAGTAGGATCAACCTTGCCCTGTTTTTTGGCCCATATTTTTTACAAGTATTGTTATTCGTAGGCTCTTTTGCTTCAACACAATTGTATTAACTAAGGAATATCTGGAGGGCCGATGAAGGCCCATCTGGGCCAATACATTTTCGTGTAGGGTGATTCTGATTTAGATTCGAAAGATAGCCTCAATTTATTCATTATAGCATCTTATTTACAAAATAATAGTAAAAATAAAAATATATGTACCCTTAATTTAAAATAAATATAAAACCTTCAAAATTTGAGTATCGGTGAATTTGGATTGATTTCTTTTGGTAGTCTTAGTGGTACTCATAGCCTCTCTGTGAGGAATGCGGTAGCTAGCAGGTGTAATTGCACAATTTGCTCTCCTTCCCGTCGACTGATGATGTAATTTTTTGAACATAAGTAGTGGAGAATAATAAGAGGTTTAATTAGGATCTTCAAGAAGAAGAGGCTCTTCTTTAGTACTCCACACCATTCATGTTTTATCAACATCGAGCATTCAACGACACGAGGATTACGAAATTAATTAATAGTATGCTAATTTCCCTTGTTTCACCACCACCGATCTCATGATTCACATACACTTTTCTCTCTTCCCATTCCACAACATTTTCTCCTCGCCATCGCAACGAATTGTTAGGGGGCTATAATGAGCAAAATAAGGACTTAGGTATAAAATCACTCTTAACTGTATTTCTCAGAATCTGAATGTCTATATCGTAAAATTTTGGTACCTAACTTTTAGTGTTAGATCGAACAAATTTTTTCAATCTTGTCTTTGGGCATCAATCCCATTTCCTGCTTTAGATTAAAATGAAAGCTATAGTCAAATATCATAAGTTGAACTCGATCATTTCTATAAGAACCATACCCTTGACGAGAAAAAATAAATTATATCTTGATGAAACATTAATAATATGCAGCATGGCTTCATATCTGTACTGTACAATATATGAAGTCATTCCAAGAATAAAAATGCCTACGCATATGTGAAGACGAAGACGTTGCTGAGAGTGGCGCTGATCGTTATTTCTGTTTTTTGTGTATTGTTTTTGGGCTATCTTAGCCGTTAGTTTCTGCCTTGATCTGACGGCTATGGTTATGTCGCATTACTCTTTTAGATGCTTATTTTTCAAAGCACGCTTTTAGCTAAGACGTGATGGTATAAAGCCATCACCATCTCCGTTGTAATGAGTTGCAAATTATTACTGTTCTATTCAATTTCCCTCTTCTTAGCTGAAACCCAAATATCCATGATTCATATTTGAATTTCTACATGGTATCAAGAGCCAGATCTAGGCTGGTTGCTTGTTGAGTGTTATTGAGTTCGATTTAAACGATGGTGAAAGGCAGAAACGGAAATCCGTGGAATGTGTTACAGCACGAAGCAGGAGGCTCTCATGATGCAGAGCGGGAGCAGAATTATGAAGAGGAGGATACAAATCGTAAGAAACAGCAGGATAAACCTCAGATCGAGCTGCATAATACGATTGAAGAAGTACTACAGCTGCATAATTCAGATCATCCTGGTATGCAATTAGTATCGGTTCTACTCACTGGAAATAATTTTCTGAATTGGAGTAGATCTGTGCGTCGAGCTCTAGGAGCCAGATCTAAACTGGAATTACTTGATGGAAGTTGTCCACAGCCTGAAATCAACACTAAATACTATAAGGCGTGGATTAAGGTTGATTATATAGTTTCATGTTGGATAATAAATTCGATCTCAAAGGGTCGCGAGCGCTTTCAATCATATCGATTCAACTGAAAAACACTGGAAAGCTTTGAATCACAGGTTTAATCGTAGTAATGGTCCTAAGATAGCTCGTCTTCACAGAGAGATAGGTAGATGCATGCAAGGAAATCAGTCTGTTTTGTCTTACTTCAACACACTTACTAGTTTGTGGAATGAGCTGGAAATGATACTTCCTCCGATTAAGTGTGTGTATCAAGCTCGCGATCTAGCTAATGAACGAGAGGAGGATAAAAAACTTATGCAGTTTTTGAATGGATTGAATGATAGCTACGATCAAGCGCGGAATCAAGTGTTATTTCTAGATCCGTTGCCTAATGTTGACAGAGCATACTCTATGATTTTGCAAGTAGAGGATCAAAAGATGAGTAGTGAGACCTTTGTGGAGAATGCAGGACAGTTTGCCATGAATGTGGGGAATACTCCTCAGAATAGAGGAGGTGGATACACTATGGGGAAACAATATAATTTTAAGGCTAGAAGATCGAAGGAAGAGAAGATGCGATTATATTGCCCGCATTGTCAGAAAAATGGACATGAGGAGCAAGAGTGTTTTAAGCTCCATGGTTTCCCTGATTGGTATAAGCAGCTGAGGGATACAAGAGGGAAACAAAAAACAAATTATGCTGAGAACTCCATGCATGATGATAAGCCAGATAATGGGGCAGAGGTGGGAAGGATGATTCAAACAGAGGTTGCCAAGTGTATGGGCAAATGATGATTAAAGGAAATACCAACACCAGTGGTACCTCGTCTCAGTTTGATGCTAATATGGTGCATGGAGGTGATATGTCTGATACGTTTGATGGTTATTATGCTTTTAGTGTGCTACAAGATGCTGAGAGAGATAGATGGATTATGGATTCAGGAGCTAGTACACATATCTGCTGTAATCAAGATCCGATGTGTAGCATGGTGAGAATGGGAAGCCATCAGGAGATTCATCTACCTGATGGATCAAAACAGAAAGTAGCCTATAAAGGAACTGTGAAGGTGACAGCTGAGATTACTCTATACAATGTGCTCTATGCACCATCCTTTACTCACAACTTGATATCTGTTGCTCAACTTGTTAAAGAGAGTCATGCTAAGTGTACGTTTCTACCTACACATTGCATTATACAGAGGAGGAGAATGATCACATGCTTGGGATAGGGAAATTGTGTGGGAATCTCTACATTGTTGATGTCAAAGTGGTGTGTAACTATGTTTCAACATCACCAAAAACTGCTACAGAATGGCATTCTATATTGGGGCATCATTCCTTTGGGGTAATGCAGCACATTCCTTGTTTGAATGGACAACTGGAGTCAGCACAAGAACAATTAATCAAGAATTGTGAGGTATGTGCTTGTTCAAAACAGGTTAGATTGCCTTTCCCCGTGTTACAAAGAAGAAGTGAGATTTTATTTCAGTTAGTTCATATGGATATTTGGGGGGGCCATATGGGGAAGAGAATATAGATAATGTTCGATTCATGCTTACTATATTGGAAGATCATAGTAGGGTAACTTGGATATATATGTTGAGTTTTAAGGGGCAAGTGTGTGTTGCCATTAGGAAGTTTATCAAGATGGTGCAGAATCAGTTTGATAAAAATATTAAAGTTTTGAGAACTGATAATGGTACTGAGTTTCTGAATAATGCTGTGACGCTATTACTTGCTGAACATGGGATTCAACACCAAAAATCTTGTACTTACACACCACAGCAAAATGGGATAGTGGAGAGGAGGCATAGGACATTGCTTCAGAATCATTGATGTTTAGTAGTCAAGTGCCAAGGAAATTTTGGCCTTATGCAGTTATGACTGCTACCTGGCTTCTTAATAGGCTACCTAGTGCAGTGTTAGAATGGAAAAGTCCCTACTCTATTTTGTTTGGTCATGAGCCTCAATTATCTGTTTTACAACCTTTTGGGTGTTTAGCCTATGCCACTAACCTATCTCCCTCTAAAACTAAGTTTGATAGCTGGAGTCTACGAGCTCTTTTCTTTGGGTATGCTACCACTCACAAAGGTTTCCTTCTTTATGATTTAGATAAATCTCAGACTTTCATTTCAAGAGATGTCAAGTTCATTCCTACCAGCTTTCCATATAAAACTCCTGATCTACCTACACAGACCGATCCTATTTCTTTCCCTACCATCAATATTGATACCTCCATTATACCTGAATCTCCAGAAATTCACACACCACAGCCTCTCTTATCACACTCACATCTTCCTGCACCTGTTATACCTGAGCCTTCACTTGAAATACCCACTCCATATATACCTCTTGTGAGAAGGGGTAGTAGAATCCGACAGCCACCCTCCTGGATGGCAGATTATATAGGTGATATTGATTTAGATCCTACTCACTTTGTTGGACATATCACTGGTCATACTCCTCCTACCTTTCCTTACCAAGTGTCATCTACTTTGTCACCTACATACACTGCTTTCCTTCTCAATGTCACTGAACTTAAGGAACCGAGATCCTATAAAGAAGCCAGTCAATATGTTGAGTGGCAAGAGGCTATGACTGCAGAATTGTCAGCCTTGGAGTTGAATTCTACTTGGGAAATTACAGATCTCCCACCAGGTAAGAAGCCCATAGGATCCAAATGGGTTTATAAGATTAAATTGAAGTCAGATGGTACTGTTGAACGATTTAAGGCCAGACTTGTGGCCAAGGGATATAATCAAGAATATGGGATCGATTATATAGAGGTGTTCTCTCCTGTAGCAAAGTTAGTTAGTGTTCGCTTTCTCATTGCCATGGCAACTCTGCATGATTGGTCGTTGCATTAGATTGATGTGAACAATGCTTTTTTACATGGCTTTTTACATGATGAGATATATATGCTTCCTCCACAGGGTTATGACAAAGTGCGGCCAGGGCAAGTTTGTCGCTTGGTGAAGAGTCTTTATGGGTTGAAACATGCCTCTAGGGAGTGGAATGCCGAATTTTGTGCTAAGCTGCTGCAGTTTGGGTTTGTGCAATCACCCCATGATCATTGTCTTTTTACTAAAGGCACGGATTCTACTATCCTTTGTCTTCTTGTTTATGTTGATGATGTCTTGATTGCTAGTCCGGATGAGGCTCTAATCTCTGATTTCAAATCTTATCTTGATGGGGTTTTTACTATCAAAGGTCTTGGTGTCGCGCGTTATTTCTTGGGTATGGAGATTGCCAGAGGAGCTTCAGGGACTGCCTTGAATCAGCGTAAACATGTCCTCGATTTACTGGACTCCATGGGTCTTCTGGGTTGTCGTGCTGCCTCTACACCTTTACCCCAAGGGGTGGTTTTATCTACTACTGATACTCACTATTTGGATGCTCCTGATTCTTATAGGCAATTGGTTGGTCGTCTCCTTTATCTCAACCTCATGCGACCTGATATTAGTCATGCTGTTCAACAGCTTAGCCAATTTGTGGCGCGACCCTGTCATTCCCACTGGAATGCCGCTTTGCATGTGTTACGATACTTGAAGGGTTGTCCATCCCTCGGTCTTTTCTTTCCTGTTGGTGGTTCTCTACACCTCAAGGCATACAGTGATGCCGATTGGGGGTCTTGTCTTGACACTCGCCGTTCTCTCACTGGATTTTGTATCTACCTTGGTGATTGTTTAGTTTCTTGGCGATGCAAGAAGCAAACTACTGTGTCTGTCTCCTCAGCTGAAGCTGAATATCGTTCGCTTAGTGCCACAATTCGGGAGCTGCTTTGGTTGACATATCTCTGCTCTGATTTTGGGGTTGCTGTTCCTCTTCCTATTCCTTTATATTGTGATAACCTTGCTGCTATTCATATCACTAAAAATCAGGTCTTCTATGAACGAACCAAGCACCTGGATATGGATTGCCATCTGGTTCGTGACAAATTTCGTGAGGGATTCTTGGTTCCGCTGCATGTTTCTCTGCAGCTTGCTGATGTTTTTACCAAGGTTCTTGCTGGTCCGCGGTTCCATTTTCTGCTGTCCAAGCTTGGTCTCGTGGATATCCATCGAGTCCAGCTTGAGGGGGGGTGAAGACGAAGACGTTGATGAGAGTGGCGCTGGTCATTATTTCTGTTTTTTGTGTATTGTTTTTGGGCTATCTTAGCCGTTAGTTTCTGCCTTAATCTGATGGCTATGGTTATGTCGCATTACTCTTTTAGTTGCTTATTTTTCAAAGCACGCTTTTAGCTAAGACGTGATGGTATAAAGCCATCACCATCTCCGTTGTAATGAGTTGCAAATTATTACTGTTCTATTCAATTTCCCTCTTCTTAGCTGAAACCCAAATATCCATGATTCATATTTGAATTTCTACAATATGGGTACGGAGTAGTAATATAAAAGGTGGGCACATGAATACATGTAGTATTTGTTTATCTTGGACGTCATATAAAAAAATATATGGAGTATGATTTTCAGTTAAATAACAAGATCCCGTCAACAGACACAAGCAGCTTGGTGTTATTATGCCGCAATCACCATTAATTGGTACATTGTGGGGTGGCCCCCCCAAACATGTATGCAATTTCTCTATCTTTATATCAACAAGATAAGTGCCCTTTTCTGTCTTCCATAACTAGCTTATGGAATTTTACTCAACATTCATGTTGCAGCACTATGACTACTTTATACACCTACTATAGGAAGCAAATAAGGAATTAAACAAAAAGAATAAAGAACTCAAATTGGCAACTCTCACCACCACATAATTAAATTGCAGTGTGAAGGGATTCAACGCGGAGGTGGTGGCACCCCCATCCCCATGAGGCGCTCCTGCTCGGTGAGAGAGTGGCGGAAGTGGCAGCGGTGGCCGTAGGGGCAGACGTCTCCGGCTAGCACCATGCGGCACACCTCAGTCTTGTAGCGCGGGTGCCTTATCACAGGCCGCAGCTCATTGATCCCATGCGCGAATTGGCAGTTCTCTCCGTACGGGCACGCTCCCGTTTCCTGCCACTTGTTGCAAAGCTCCGTTTTCGTCATTCCTTGGTTGTAGACGTCCATCTCCTCGCCATTCTCCTTTGTGGACCCACCTACATACACCCTTTGCTGCTCACGCTATCACAAACATACCTCAACTTCAATCTATTTATTTCATCAATCACTATACTTTTCTATATACCATATATTCTTCTATCGTTCAAATAGAAAATGAATTGAATGCCATTTTAAGTTGAACAACATCATATATTAATCAGAATAAGGACGTGACTTATATATATCGGCATACCGCAATAGAGTCAAATCAGATTCAGATTTTGATTTTTTTCTCACTCAGAATAGCAATATTCTTTTCCACTTTTGTCGAAATACGTATCACACCATCAACACTGTCTCTTCACAAAACAATGTCATCACTACCGATTAATTAAACTGTGCATTCATTGATGCTAAGAATATACAATATTCTAGTATATTTTTTCTACATAGAAAAAAAATACTAGTATATAACGTTATTGCTATTTCAATCTGTATATATATTTAGTCATATTTTTAAAATATTTAGAAACATACTCAAAGTATTTAGACAATTAGTCATATTTAGACTATTATGATGAGTTTCTTACTTAAGTATTTAAACGATTAACAGATTTACGAGAAGTTTAAAAGTTCATGATCTGTCTCGACTCACCATAGCAGCAGCGGATTGACTCGGTACTTTGTCGCCAGCTGTGTCTCGACCAGGTCGAGTCATCTTCAGGTAACCGCTAGTGCGCACAGAAATGCTCTTCGGAAGCGTGACTCTTCGCTCGACGCGATTATGTTCGGCAAGAGGCTGAGTTTCGGTCAGATGAGCGGCGCGCGGCACCGCGGCTGGGGGAGAAGCGACGTTCAGGCTGTTGAAATCTGACAAGAGGCGACTCTGCGAGAACAACAAGGCAATGCGGTGGGATAGATCTGCATTTGAGAGGCGGAGAGATTCGTTGTCGCGGCGGAGGGCGTCGGCCTCTTCGATCGAATCATGGAGCTGAGCGAGACAGAGCGTGTACCGGTTGTAGAGCTGCTGATACTCGACGACGCAGCTCGCATCCTGGTGGCGGCGATCGGTGTCGCCGCCGTCGAAGGAGGCGGTATCGGAGGTGGAGTTTGATGAGTAGTTTTGGAAGAGAGAGGAATAGAAGGAGGCGTCGGAGTTCACGTAGGTCGGCGACGCTGGGGAGAGAAACGGATTGCTGTAGGAGAAGAGCAGCGACGCCGCCGCGGATTTATCGCATGAAATATCCTCTCTCTGCATTTTCAAAGAAAGAAAAATGAGAAAGAGAAGAAAAGGAGTAAAACTATATGGAAAGAGAAAGCAGCAGGTAGCAGAAATATAAAGCAGGAAAGAGAAATATCAGGTGTGTGCGGGTGTACGGTGGGGGTGGAGATGAGGGAAATATGAGCCGTTGATCAAAGGAAGGGGTGTGTTGCGTGGAGTTGAATTTTTGGCGGGGAAAACTTGCTGTTAGGGGGGGACACAACTTGTAGTTGCAGTTGTAGATCTGGAACCGTTAGAGGAAAAGCGTAACGAAAAGGGAAGGTGGGGACCATAAACTCTCCTGTTTGTTGGAATTTTTTAGTCCATAAACTACTATGCCACAAAATATTAACATACCATTAATTGATTTCTTTTTAAGTTTAGTTCTATTTCGCAAAGCTCCCAAAATGTACAATGGTCATTGGCAGTTTGAACATTGTGCAACGTCAAAAAAAATCTATTTTCCCTATTGTTATATTGACCAGTACATCATTCCTTATAATCATAAGATGATGTATCTGCTGGTAGTAGTGTATGCAAACAATAATAATAAATTGCTGAGAGTTTGGGGGTAGATTAACGTGACATGCAAGACTAGTAAGGTGAAGAAACTGCTTTCCGACACTAGACTTACTTAAATTCACGATATTAATTATGATTGGGAATATGAGGTTGATATTAAAAAGGCTTTCTTCACTAATTTAAGCAAGCGCCTTTCGTTATTACTCCTATCTATGTGTTATCCTGCTTCTCTGCACTCACCTAGAATAAGTATCATCATATAACTCATAAATTAATAAGTATCAAAGTATGTTGAATTTTTTCAATTCGCCAACGGTTTCTGAATCACATATATTTGTTACATACAACGTGCACAGTAGATGTTGTTTCTCGTATGAATTTTTGTGGGAGTAATGATCATGTGTGTCCTTTGCTGCATTAATTGCCTCTGCAATCGTACTAAATAAGGCTTTGTAATCATCAAGCTTTATATTTAAAAAGATGTAGGTAGAGCTCCAATTCGTACCGGGTGGATTCATGTGAGATTGTAAATAAATGTAAATGACATTTTCGTTTTTCAAGGTAAAAATATGATATTTAACGTAAATGATACTTTTAGAGCGTTAGCACATAGGAGACATCCTCAACAATTTTCATGAATTCTGAACATATACTTCTCTATGTAAAATCTTATCACTTAAGTTTTACATTTTTATATTTAGTACTCCATATCTATTTTACTTCCAACCGAGAAAAACATACATGTTTACAGAGTTCTCACAATAAGATTATTTTAATTTATTTATTTTAACCAGTGCCTAAGTACATATAAAAGAGAGAAAATAGTTGCTTGTTTACTACTACTCGAACTAATTCAACGGAGTATCATCTATCTATCCCTATCCGTATGCATGTATGAATTTATGAAAGGGTCTTTCCCTTGTGGGTTTTGTCATGTTTGTTCTAATATCTGCAAAAGTTTTAATCCACCAAATTTAGTTTGTTGGAGGCCCCGCTTTCACCACCATTTCCAACTTCCAACTCCAACTAACTACTCTCTCCAACTAATGTTACTTCTTAAATGGCAAGTTAAAATGAATGAATATTTTCAAAAGAAAATGTGCAAACAATTAGATGCTAAATATATTTATTCTTGGATATGACCGACTTCTAAGTTTGCTTGAGTGTTTCATTTGTTAATATAAATAAAAACAATTATAGATGGAACAAAAACTAGTGCTAAAGCATTTGATAATAATATATAGGCCTTAATATTAGTTGTCGTTGGAGTTTTGTATAACTGGATTAATTATCTCATAAATTAATGATCTATGTAGGATGCACATTTTGCTTCTGTAATTTTTTCCGCTGCTATTTGATTAAGTTTGAACTTTATACTTTTTACTTCCACATTTTTCATTTTTGTCCTCTACACTTTCATCCTATTTTCTATACGCTTTATTTCCTTAAAGTTTGAAACTCGTACTTTTCTTTTCTTTTTTGTCTCCGTAAATTTTGGTGACATGGAGATTCTTGCAGCGCCACTAATAATGGCAGTAATTTATGGTTTAAGTGGTAATAGGTTTTTTTATCCACTTTCATAAAAAAAAATATATATATTATACCTACATTTCATAAGAACATACACCACATTTTTTAATTGACTATTTTGCCCTTAGATAGTGATAGATTTACATTGATTTTATCAAAAGTTCTTACACTCTTTTACACACTCTTAACTTTTCTTCTTTCTTGATGATTGACACTTGACCCTATTAAATTTGCAAAAGTGACAAAGAAAGTAAGTGGGTATGAATTCAATGTGCACCTCCTGATACGAAAATCGAATGACGAGATTTAAAAAATTATGGCAAATTGATTTTTAAAGTGGCGAGATTTTATTTACATGGCGAGGTTTTATTTGTTTTTTGGTGAATTTGAGAGCACAAACCTTGCCACTTAACCTAACCCTAGTAAGGCGATTTGATGGGGCCCACAAACCTCGACATTTTTACAACAATTCGCCCACTGTCTCGCCATTTTTAAATAGGGGGCCACTACCTCGCCATTTTTAAATAAAACTCACATGCACACAAAATTACAACTCATCATTTCTAATCTCGACAATTTGCAACCATGCCAGTCCAAATTCAACTCGCCATTCAATCACCCCAACTCATTTGTCAGAATCGAGAAAAGAGTACACATGTAAGAATAATTAAAACATTGTAAGAACGTTTGTGAAAATTGATGTAAATCTATCACCATCTAAGGACAAAATAGTCAATCAGGATATGTGGTGCATGTTCTTATGAAATGTGGGTATAAAACTCTTTTGTTATGAAAGTGGGTATTAATAATTTTGACAAATATTTGCGTTAGGCCAATTGTTTGCCGTTCCTATTCGAAGCCATGAATCAAGCAAGGGGGAGCCGAAGGCAAACCCGGAGCGAGCCGTAAAAGCATAATTGTTGTCGGTCTCATTATTTATAGATTAATTATCGAAGCCGAAGGCGAAGCCGTTTGTTGTTTGCCGACCCCTATTATTGTTGCCGGTTTCATTATTTATATGTTAATTAATTGGGCCGACCTAACGTTAGGCCGGCCTAATGTAAATGTGCCTCATTAATTTTCTCTCTTTGTTTAATGTATATATAGGCCCCTGCTAACCGAAAATACATAGCTAAAAGATATTTTTACATATAATATGTAAATTTTCCTAAAGTTGGCATGATATTACATTATTACTTCCTAATGTGATCCGAATATTCAACAAACTTTATGAATTAAACTGCTTTCTTTAAATCCAATGCCAAGCTACTGAAATAATGTTCGTCTGTAAGAATTAAATTATTTTATTTTTATAAGTAAAGTCTTGCACATTGAAAAGTCACATGAATCTAGTTTTTACAGAAAAGAAAAGAAAAGAAGGAAAAATGGAGCTCAAACAAAATGTTCCTATGCAAAGTTATGGTTATTGTACTAAAGTCTTCCATGAACTACTTTCATTCTTGAATACTTCGAGAACTTTATTTTGTTTTGCAAGATCTCTTTTCTTTGGTGGGGAAGGGGACAATAACCTAGCAAAATTGGCTATTAATTAATAGCGTTACCATAAATAATTGTGTACTAGTAAATCTAAATATAGCCCAAAAAACTTATCTAAATATAAATCTTTTTATGTCAAAGGCTTCGGGCATAGACCAAAGCAACAACTAGGGGTTGTTTTGATTAGAAAGATGAATTATTGAGAAATGTGTTATTTTCGTTTTAAATTGAAGCAAAATGCAAGAGATAGATACTTCATTGAACTTGGGGTAGAACATGATACTAATATGCATTGGGATAAGATCGATCGGGCTTAAGTACAAGCATATTCTGTTTATTAGCATTTATAGTAATTTAATTTATCCCAAGTGGCGTTTATTTTGAGTATTAGTTTTAATATGTGAAATTGATATATAAGTCAATCGTTGAGGTTGTGAACATACAATCTTAATTAGATAATTAGTATTTGCCCTCATGCGATGCACGAAATACAATGTTGACTGAAATAATGAAAAATAATTATAACTTAATATAGATCATAAATATTTAACAAATAGATAGTAATTAATTAATATATGAATTACATGTAAACAATAAAATACATTTTAATAAGTTAAAATTGTTCACGTGTGAATTATATACTATTTCATTCCGCAAAATGTCGTTGTGTGGGGATGCGATTTGCCGAAGCTGCTCTATTGGTCGATGGCTTTTCTACCGATGCTATTTTCAATTTTTTTTGGGTCAAAGGCCCAAAAACATCATTGCTGACTCGAAGTGCAATGTTTTTATTATTATTATTATTATTATTATTATTATTATTATTATTATTATTATTATTATTATTATTGAAACATTATGAGTATATAAGTTTATTTGCAAATCAAGACTATTACATAGAATACAAACGTATACATGTTCAGAAAATTTTAGGATAATTGACACACATTCTCAAACCATACTAAATTCAAAATTTAATTTTAAATATCTTACCCCAATAAATTTTAATTTTCGAGGGATGCACGATAAAAGTACGTTAATGATTATAAAATTATATAATAATCTTTGTTATTTATTGATATTCAACAATATAATATATTGCATGTTAGATTTTTAATTCTATAATTAAATTATCATTATAGATATATGTGATATAATGTAATTTAGACATCGCACCTACAATTATTCATGAATTTGTAAGTAGAAAATGGGAAATTATTATTTTTCAAGTGTTATAATTATATATTTGATCTATAAATTATTATTTATTTATTTTTTTAAAAATTGTTGCTCATAAATACAAATAAAAATTGCTGCATAAATATAATGTAGTTATTATCAGTATAATTTCATATTGATAGCATACTAAAATAAGTATAAATAATTAAATTAAATATAAATATCTTGTTTCTCCTTTGGTTATTATAATCATTATAGTACCTTTTATACTATATACTTATTTTAAAATTTATTTATATTTTTAATTTAAATCGGACTATATATGTTATATAAGTAAATTATTAAAATTAAAATAAGTGATAAATATAAATGCAAAGCATCAAGCTAACCATAAGCTAACCATTTAAAGATTTTGACGTGACCTTTTATTTAAGAAAATATTGTATTCATTATTTTCTACAAACAAAGTCATGAAAAATTGAGAACAAATGAAAAGAAGAAAAAGAAGTAAATAAAAATGAGAAGAAATTATACACATAACTTACTATATTTAAATTGATGGTTTTGGAGAGAAAAAATTTAGGAATTGATTTTACTTTTATATATATATATATATATATATATATATATATATATAGTGTGGGGAACTACTAGGATCCCTCCTGAAATTAGGATTTAGTATCAAAGAA
>JAYJMF010000036.1:2068596-2081093 GCA_036873715.1 Salvia sclarea | reverse complement strand
GTTACAATCCCTGTGGAGACGATATATAATACTTGTCCTATATCTACACTATTTTGTGCTAGGAAATAGGCTGATCAGTCAACAAGCGTAATCAATTGAAAACTAATCGCATAGCAACAATTTCTTCAAACTATAGGGCATGTTTGAAATAATATCGCAGGCATGTTTGAATATTGGATCCTAAAGCAAAAGAGTGGAAAGTAGATTACATGGACAAATCCTCACCTTATTAATAAATAGTGGTAATTCAACTTTGCTTGCGCATGTGATTAGGTGTAGTGAAGACATTTAAACATTTGCTGATCGATGATATGTAGAGAAGACATTTAATTAACATCATAGTTGGAAAATGATATAATGATGAGTTATAATTCACTTGTTGTAGCCGAGTTCAAGAGAAGCCACCATGGACTTATAAATCTCGAGCACGAGGCGGTTCTCGAACTCAGTCCTGGAATAGGGCATGGGAGGTTTGGGGATCCTCTTGTTGCCGAAGGCGTTGGAGCTGCCCGTCACGTTGGCGAACTTGAGCATCATCTTCACGTACGTGTTCTTCAATCTGTACCACAGTTTGAGGGGACGCAGCCGCCATGACCGCCTCGACCTGTTCAGTCTCACCACTTTCAGCCTGTTGTACCCTCTCTTCCTCCACCGCTTGTTGCTTCCGTTGAATGTCGTTATTTCCATTATAGAAAGAGAGAGAGAGAGAGATAATATATATTTGAGGATAGATTTGCCAAGATTTATATGTGTAGAAGGGGGCCTAAGGTTACAAGTCAAATGAAGCCGGTATAATTTATGGATGAATTATTATGTTTAATTAATATCATGCTAGATACTTTAATGCCAAGGTCTTACGCTGGAATTGGATTACCATTTAAATAATAATAAGGAGGGTGAATTAATATAAACAATAAGTATTTTAAAATTCATTTTGGAAATCTTGTATTTTCTTATGTTATTTCAGTCGTCAAGAAACAAAAGCATAATTTTCGGGCTAGTGGAAAAGTTGAAGAAAGGTGGAACCAAAATATATGATGCAGGTTGAAAAACTCCCAATTATTATCAAGTTAATACGGATATTGATGTCAGCGGTATAGACCAGTTCATAATAATAAACTAAAATAAAAGAAATACCGTAGAAAATAAAGAAAACTCAAATTATAAGTCCGAGAACACGTGTGGTACCGAAACATCCAATTTCAACCAAATCAATGACTTCATAATTAAGTTGTATAATTGCTCCTCAGCAAATTACTAACTTTTTCATTTTTGATTGGTATGTGTGCAGTCAAATTAAGCATCGTCATATCCTCATTCGAACATATAACGGATCCTAGAAAAATGGAAATATAAAAGCATATCAACGGCCAGGATTTTCCGGATAAAATGGGTGGCGATCACCAACGGAAGTCAGGTTACGCTGGTCATAGCAAGACTCATTATTTTATAATTATTCCTTTATTATTTGTTTTTATTATGTAGTCACCGATGACGTCTAGAAATAGACATGGACATTAAAATAATACTACTATTAAGTGAGTCTGGAACAAAGTACATTTTTTTTTGTCTACATCTCATAGTAAATATAGTAATTAAAAATGTTTGGCGAATGTAAATGAAAGTAACCAACTACCTTATAAGCTTAGACCATAATTATTTTAGAGGGCAAATTTTGAATTAAGTGCATGTTTGAATTGAATAATTTATTCTTCAGAAGACTAGAAGGGTTTCAAATAATACTAGCCGATTTTATAGTTAGTTAAGTCACTCGAGAAATAGTTCTGGATTAGGGATATAAATTTGGATTTGGGGCGAAAGTGCGTTTGATTGGTTGTAGTTGATCTCATGATTAAAAAGTTATGTTTGAATCGCAATACCTTTAAATAAAAATCTTGCAGCAAAAGGCAATTCTCTCGCCACAAGGGCTCCCACTCCCTAAGAATTTTATGTATGATTAAAAATCTTATTATTATTATTATTATTATTATTATTATTATTATTATTATTATTATTATTATTATTTAACTATATAATTTTTAATTCTCGTTTAACTATATAAATTTTGTTAATATTTTATTTAAGTTTAATGATTTAATATGTAATAATAAAATGCCTTGTATAGTCCCGATTATATATGGTGACGGCAAGTCGGATTTTCGAGTATAATCACGCTCACAAAACCATAATTTTGCTGGTTTGGATAAGTGGGAAATGGATTCGGGACATGTATGATGAATCTAGCAACCGTGATACGGTGATAGGTTTGGGTTGAGTTTGACGAGAATATTGACTAAACATATAAGTAGACGTTATATTTCTCAAACAGATCATTTCATATATTTTTTTGTTTCTCGAGCCAAATCCTTTAAATCTATTTAAAACATAAGAATATTAAGTTTAACACGCCAAAATATTATTGCTCGTTGCTTAATTTTACTCTGGCATGCCAACAATCATGAACAATATTATTACTATTGGATAAGACAGTAATTGTAGTCACCTAATTTTAGATGGATAGGATGGTAGTAAAGCAGCAATAACTTTCGCGGCTCCGATTGTTGTTACATTTTCTGCAATTACTAGCCGGCCTATGAGGTTTTCGAAGGAAATAAATGTGGATTTTGTTTTTGAGATACAATGTGGAAATATGTATATTTAAATGAACTGAAATTGTAAAATTGTCTTAGTTCTGAAATCTCGAGCATCAAACTAATTAGGTTGCTAGCTAATTGGCGAATAAAATCATCGATAAAGAATAAAAGAAAATTCTAGTAACTCAGAGATCACGAACCGATCATCCCTTGATGCCGTAACATTATATTGCTAATTGCCTTAACAAGCATTCTAACCTTCGAATTGACTTGGCTAGAATCTTGATTTTATACAATTTCTTAATATACGGGATTATCTTGATTCCATTCTTAAATCCATTTTAAATTCTTAATTAACTTCATCATTGTTTGGAAAATCATTCGAGAATAATTGAGAACACATTTTCCATTTGACAAATATCAGGTCCGGCTAAGAGCAAATCCAAAATGTTCTTCAGAACAAAGCCCAAAATATAATAGGACCCCAAATTTTAAATAATAACATGTCCAATTAAGTCTTTTTTTTTATTATTATTAAAAATGACTTCATTTTTCTCTCTTCTTTATTCCCGTCACTCCCTCTTCCCTTTTTCATTTTTCGATCTTCTTTGTGTTCGTCCATCCTCCTCATTTACTTTTTTCTTCTTTTTTCATTTTTTCTTTCCCCAAAAAATTTAAAATTCAATCCACCACCTTAACCAACAAGACAACATCTTTTACATCAAATTTTCATATGGATTTATAAGATTTAATGGGACCTAATTACATAATTAACACATGATCTCAATGTTTATTGAGATGGGTTTGACAACTAGGTATATGGTTTTGTAGGTAGTACTTTCATTTCGCCTTTTGTTAGCAAGAAAAGAAGTAAACAGCTTAACTAGTATAATAATATAGTCTCATCCTATAGATATTAGGTTTGTCTATAATATCTAAATTATATATGAGAAATAAATTAATATGTTAGAAACAGAGTTACCTACATATAATAATACCCTGTTGTACATCTTAAGGTTAACAGCAACATACATATTAAATTTATGAAAAATATAATTATTCGTCCGTTGTACTTTTAGAATTCCTCATCCATCTGAGTTACTTTTGAAGAGAGAGAGTGAGAGCTGATTAACGTGAAGATTAAGAAAGTCGATGCATTAGTAATTTTTATGAAAGATGACAGACTGATTAGGAAGTTGAGGATGTAATTAGAATTTTTAAAAATTATATACCATTTTTTTTAATAACCAACCAAAATAAGTATTTTTATAATCAAAATATTCAAAATTATATTATATAGTTTTTAAAAATTCTAATTCTTTGCTATAAATTAATGTTAATCATGTTGTATTATGACATAATAAAATTTTATTATATAATAAACATTATTAAAAAGTATTAAAATGGCACACGGTGACACACAGAAATTGTGGGATAGAAGATCTCATCCCAAGGCTAACATATTACTTAGAAAAGGAGCGGACAGGTTTTAATATAGTTAGGCGAAGGGGCTGCCAGATTAGATAGGAAGGAAGGACCAAACATATTTTGATGTAATTATTAGGCGGTTAATCTTAGACTTAGCAGACTGATTAGAAAGTTCGGCAGTTAAAGTTATATTATATCTGATTCTTGTGTTATCAGTCATGCAATATCAATATCATATCATATTCAATTAAAGAAAAAGTTATGCAATATCATATAGTTAGATAAATGTGTAGGGATGAACAGACACCGACTACTATAATGTCTCAGACCCAAATATAAAGAACATAGAAATGACATTTACATTTTAGTTAAGAAAAATGTGGTTTACATTTCAGAAATTTGACTAAGTTATTCTTTAATAGCATATATTTGGAAAACTTAGATAACAATGTAGAATTTTGGTATGGTAGAAAGAAACTATTGTTTCTTCACCTCCTTAAGAATGCCTGCCAAAGTGGACTATGTGTCTTACCTTGACTTGGGAATATTAAACATGAAAAAGAATACCCATCAAAATTAGTAGATGGGCATTCATAGATTTTGAGCAAGAAAAGAAAGTGATAACAATATGCCAAATACTTATCAAACACAGGAATTTAAAATTCAGATCGAGACAATATATACAAGCCAAACCAGGATTGGAAATGTTGCATTCGATAAAGTCCATCAACATAATTTCTACATGAAACACATATCGATAGACATGCCACGTCCTATACAAAATGTAGCATTAGTTTTACAATCGAGAACGATTATGCACCCTTTTTTACTTCCAAATGAAATTCGCAAAAAAAAAAGACAGCTTTTAGAAACTGCTAACTTTAATATAGAATACACAATTAACATGTTATAAACTGCTCACTTTGAAGATCCTTGCCATTTTTTACATACCTGGGAATCTGCCAAATCAAGATTCAAGTACATATTCAATTTCAAGTGCCTCTGCCTTGCTTTCTCAGCTCTCTTAAGCTGTGGTCGCAGCATCTATACATCCCGAAGCAGCTGAAAGCCACAAAAGCTAGTAGTTAAGACTACAGACAGTTGAGCAGTGTCAAGGAAGTGAATCTTGTGACTTCGGTGTAGTGCTTTCCTTGATCAGACCACCATCGTCGTCCATGGAGAGGTCGACAATTTCTACAGCATGAGCATTCGAATCTTCATTCTGGATCCCTTTCAAAGCATCCAGCACTTCTTGCATCGAAGGTCTCATATCCTTCTCTTGCTGCAGACATCTGAAGGCCAATTCTGCAACCAACGTAACCATCCTTCTCACAGAACTATTTGTGTCGAACCCAAGACTTGAATCAACCAGCTCGTGCAATGTATGGTTCTGAATCTTGTTCACGGCCATGTTTGATAAGTTGATGTCATGGCGATGCCTGTTCGTATCCACTGCCTGTAGTGATGATATAAGCTCAATCAGCACGACCCCAAAACTGTAAACGTCGCTCTTTTCTGTGAGTTGGTAGCACTGGTAGTACTCAGGGTCGACATAGCCAGGAGTCCCTTGTGGAGCTGTTGACACATGAGTTACATCTGTTGGGAATAGCCTCGACAGCCCAAAGTCAGCTACTTTTACATGGAAATCATTGTCCAGAAGGATGTTGTTGGTCTTGACATCCCGGTGTATGATATCTGATCTATGGAGATAAGCTAGCGCATCAGCTGTTTCCACAGCGATCTGCACCCGAATAGGCCAAGACAGCAAGCCCGATTTGGCACGTTTCCCGTGAAGATGGTCTGCAACTGTCCCATTGGGTACATATTCGTACACAAGCAAGAGCTCTTGGCTTCTCCTCGAGGTGCATCCATAGAGTGTCACAAGGTATTGGTGCCTCAACCGAGTCAGAATCTCGACTTCATTCATGAACTGCTCTGCGCGCTTGAAATTGTTCTCGTATAAGCGCTTCACTGCGACTACACGACCATCAGAAAGCACCCCTGTTTGAAAGATTAAAAGCATCTTTTTCAGCTCTTATACTGAATAAGATAAAATGAAATTTATCAATGATGAAGGGTGGGATACAAACCATAATATACTCTACCGAATCCACCATCTCCAAGTTCTCTAGAAGGATCAAATTTGTTAGTGGCTTCTTCAAGTTCAGTGCAGGTGAACACCTGCACCCCAAAATACGAACTTCCCCTACCAAAATCCAAGTTGGAAGATGGATACGATGGTATGCTTTTGGTGTAATTACTCGAAGGCGGGGAAAGGAGGCCTTTCATGGAAGGAGAATAAATGATTTCCTTGCTTGCAGTTTGGGAGGACCGCAATGCAAGCCTTTGTTTCCTCTTTTGTCTACAATAGAAAACCAACCATCCCAGGCCAACACCAGTAAGAACTGCACCAGCTATAAAAAGACCTGCACACGCACATCAACCCAAATATAATAAATCTTTTTAGTCTAATCATTTTGGGCAAAAGGATATAACTTTCACACTTGGGATAGCGTCATACCTATACTCTTTTCTGTATTTCTGCTTCCTGCAGCAGCCAAGGAATCACAAAATCAGAGTTTGTATAATATTTTACAGAAATAGGAATGAAGCAGAAACTGGCTTGTGTAAAACTAATTGGTATTGAATTACATGTGTAACCAGAAAGAAGACCAATCTAACAAATTAAACAATTGCTGCAATCAAAACAATCTTCCAAAGGTCAAAGAAAAAGCTGTGGGCATCAATATACTTGAGGACTAAAAACTTCAAATCAAAACCACACAAAGAAGCATAAACACAATTCAGCTATCGAAGAAAAGTATGAACACACTTAATAGCCACTCTATATACTAATCCCAACTCTGCAACTACGGCTCTACTAAGAAAAACCTGTCAATCACCATGATTCATTGACATGACTGACGATATATATATAAACAAACAACAATCATACATTAGGCCAGTATCTATATGCAAACAATTCTACCATGACGCTAACTGCATCAACCATGATATAATCTAACTACTTAATCACCAAGGCAAGCATTCCACTCAATCACCAACAAACACGCACATAAAAGAAAACCCAACTACCGTCAGGAGCAGCCCCCGGACTTGGCGCCTGAGGAAGCGTCAAATTAAACGGACAAGGCTGATCGCCGCAAATGCAAATGAGTTGAGCCGTCGACGCATTAAACCCGCACTGCCCGCTCAATCTATTGCACTCGGCGCACAATGTCTCTTCCTGCAGGCTATAACTGACATCGAAACCCTGCATCAACGCCTCTCCAAGGCTCATCCTCGAATTCGTCAGCTGATCGCCGGCAGCCCTCAACATAGGCACTCTCACACTAATGTTACATGATATGATACTCAAAATTGGATCACTCGGAACCGGCCCCACCCAATAAAAGGCGCCAGTGAAATTCAAATCGGTGGAATTGCACCTGATGCGGTTGTCTCGCGTGATGCTCAAATCGGCGGAATTGTTCCCGGAATTCAATAGGGAAGTGTTGCAGCCGTAGAACATAGTGAGGTCCTCGTTTAGGGTGAGATTGTTGGAAAAATAAGCGGGATTCAGGGTGGTGTTGCGGAATACAGAAGGGCAAGTGTCGTTGTAGAGATCGGAGCGGGCGAGCACGAGTGATTTCCGAGGCTGATCGAGGCGGAGAACGCGGTAGGTGTTAGCCAGCTCGGTGGTGTTGCCGTCGCGGCAGGAGAGGGCGAAGTGAGGGAGGCCGCAGTAGGAGGGGCGGTCGCCGCCGTGGAAGGGGAATGTTACGTTGGTGATGGAGCCGCATGAGAAGGTGCGGTCGCAGTTGGCCTGGCAATGCGCCGCAGCAAGGAGGGCGGCGACGAGAATGAGGAAAAGGGGCATGGCCAAGAGTGAGAGAGAGAGAGAGAAGGCGGCCAGCTTAGGCATGGTTTGAAGGTTGGAGTTATTTGAACGTTGAAAAGCAGTTGGAGTTTAGCTGCCTTTTGTTGACTCGCCAAATTTTGAATCTTTTATTGTTAAGAGATCAATGATTTGCATGTGAATTAATGTGTGGGGGCCTTCATTTGATACTAATAATACATGTTGCTCGTTAAACTAATTAGGAATAGCTGAGCTAAGTGTTAAAGTCAAAAAACCATCAAAGCAGATCCATAATTGATTCTGCGTTCTTTGACTCATGTGCGTCGATAAACACTAATTTTGTATTTCATGGTTGTTGGGCAAATATTAGGCCATATAGACTATGGGCTAAGGATCCAAGAGAAAACTTAAACTGAAATGGGCTTGTATATGATCGTCAAGACTCAAGAGGATCTACAAATTCGGAATTTTATTCATTTGGGTTTAAAATAGAGGTTTGTTATAATTAAGACACAACTGATAAAATAATACTCCCTCCGTCCACCAAGAGTATACCATTTTGGTGGACGACACAGGTTTTAAGGAAAAATGTGTTGTTTAATATTAAAATGGAAAAAAGGTGAAGTGAGTGGAAAAAGGGTCCCACTTTGTTGACTTTTAAGGTAAAAGTGAAGGGAATAGTAGGTATTTTTGTAAATATTGAGTTGCGGTGGGGTTAAATTATAAGAAATGTGTGTGGGGTATAGGCCAAATAAGGAAAGTGGTATACTCTTCATGGACGCCCGAAATGGCAAAAGTGGTATACTCTTGGTGGACGGATGGAGTATTCAATTGGTTGAAACTTGTAACTAAAATAGAGGTTTTTAAATATATATATTTTTTTGTTATTATCAATTTTCATTGAGCTTTGATAAACTATAACTTAATTAATGTCCAATGACGTGGTATAAAAGAGGGGCACTCCCATGAGGCCGGCCACAATATTGTGGTCGGATTGGATTCGGTCAATTGGGAGGGTTTGACCCAGTTAACTTTTTGATTTTCTTTTTTTAATTTTTTTTTGAATTTAGTTTAAGTATCATCTTTTATACATCGGAGTACCATCTAGGGGCGCGACAACAAATAATAGGGGCAGCAATAAACTAATGGGGGAGGGCAAACAATAAACGGCTCCGCCTTCGACTCCGAAAACTAATATATAGATAATGAGACCCGCAACAATTTTGTCTTTGAGCTCCCTCTCGCTCGACTCATGACTTAGAATAGGAGCGACAAATAATAATAGGGGGGCGGCAAACAACAAACGACTCCGCCATTGATTTCGAAATTAATATTAAAATAAAAAAAAAAGTTTAAGAAAAATAAAAAATAATAAAATAATAAAAAAATTGATCCGATCAACGAGTTTGACCCAGATCAAACCCGGTCAAACCGTAGCTGATCCGGTCAACGAGTTTGACTCGAGTCAAATTCGGTCAAATCGGAGCGGATCCAGCCACAATGTTGTGGCCGGCCGCATAGAAGTATTGTTCGGTATAAAATACTGTTCATCTTGTATTCTACAAGTCTATATCACTCCACTGTAGTTTCTATGAATTTTGTAAGAAATTTGTTTTCATGTCGACTCTTTGCACCTATAAGATATCTTTATCAAGAGGGCAATGGCTTACTAACTACCTTTTCCCACGAAGTTACCCACCTAACACTAATTAATAAAGACTACACTTTCAAATATAAGAAAACACGACTACAACAAAATCACAAGAATTATTGTACGTGTGTGTTGCTTCAGTGATAAGGTGATTAATACCTAAATCAAAATGTCTCATACTCGAATTCACTATATTTATGTAGTTTTTGTATATTATTTATCCAACAAAAAAATAAAATAATTTTTTCCATGTTATTTTTTTATTTTAAAGACAGTACGTCACGGAGAACCTAAAACCTTTAATCGCGGACATTAACTTCCTACCACTAGGCCAAAATACATACACATTTTTTTTCCCATGTTATTATAATTAAAGTTTGTAATCAAGCGTTTAGACGCTCTTTAACCACGTCATCATTTCCATAGCCTGTTAAAGTTCTACCTGAATAACTCTAATATATAGTTCGTTAAATGCTAGACTAGGAATCCTCTTGTTTGGACGCTCAATCATTTCACAACAACATTTGCAAAATCCAAAAGTCTATAACAATGAGGCAATTAATAACTAACCTCTTTTCACCAAGTATAATGGGCACACACACACACTAGAAGCACAAAACATGGAATATAAACAAGTTTTTTTTTTAAGCAAAATATAAATAAGGGTCTAGTAATTACTCGTACTAAACAAGGGCCGATGCTTTCTTAACTAAGCTATTTGAGGTCACCACCTCTCGCTCCTATAAAATTTAATATAATATGCTTCTAAATATATCTAAGTATATATATTAATAAATGTAAATTAGTCTTCATACATAGTAATTAGGTGATGAGCTTAGTTTGGTGGGGTCTTTTTATGCATATATCTTGAGTTTTTAATATTTAAATTACATGATAACAAAAGATATCTACTTCTACCTCTCTCTTTACAACTTGCATTTTGAAGCTAGATTTGGTCAACATTTATCAACACTGAATTATGTTGATAAATATTGCTAAGCTTATTTTAGAGAATTTATAAGTTTTAATCATTTATAATAGGTTACAAAATTTATATTATTTATATAACTATAAAAAATTCTTTGATGTAATTATTAAAATTTATAGTCTAGGAATAAAAATGGGCATATTAGGAAGTTTAATTGTATATTTTCTTAATTCTTGTGAAAATTCCAATAAGTCTATATAATTGGGACGCATGAAATAGGTTATTACAATGTTGGATAATTGAGTTTCTAAGCTAGAAAGAAAATTTTGAATTGGAGAACAAAATAGAGGAAAAATGAAATTGAAATTATATAAATAGTGAAATTAACAAACAATATTAATAATAACATATTCATAGATTGGTTATTGCATATAAGATTTATGAAAAAAATAATTAAGATTGAAGAACTTATTTTTGATAGCTTTATAGGTTGTTAGAGCTAATTTCTATAATTTATGAGTTCTTTTTGGGTGGAGAACGGTGGAATTTGAACCCTAGTTTTTACATTTATTTCTATTTATTAGGAGTTAGGAGCTCACTTTTTACTTATAAGCTCTACCAAAAACTTTTTTAGTCTTTTACTAAGAAAAACAGGCGTGAATTGTGATGATTATAACTGAAGATGAACTCCCTATAGGCTATAGCTACAAAGCTGTTGATTAAAAAAAGAAAAAGAAAAAGGAATTGGTTTAAGGGAAAGCAGAGTACATACGTACCCTTGGATTTTGGTGGCGGCGATCCATAGTTAGCGACGGCGCAGGCATGAGAAATATAGGGCGGATGACGGCAATAACAAACCGTGGTGTTGGTGTGGAAATCATAGCCGCAGCGGCCTTGCGACGCCATGCAATGAGTGCAGCTCTTGCTCTCCATCTTCCATCTGATCTGGAAACCATGCTTGAGGGCATCCCCCAATTCCGCCGTATCGATAGGCCGATTGAGCGCGATGGGAGCCCCCGACACTACGACGCTGGCATCGCAATAATCCCTGGGCCCCACAGCCGCCGCAGGCAGAACATAGGCGGTGCCAGCATCTCCGCCGCAAGAGACAGGGGTGAGAAAGCCAGGGGCGAAATGGCAGCCGTAGAGAAAGGTGTAGTTCATGCAGGAGGCTGCGTAGTCGAAGACGGCGTAGTCGAGAGTGGAGTTGGCCATGGCGGTGGGGCAGGGGCTGCTCATCGTGTCCTCTCTCGCAATCCTCATCGTCTGGGAACTCTCATCCATCTCCAGAACGCGATACTCGATACCCATGATCTCGATGTTTGTCACATTGCTGCGCTCGTCGCACCTCAGGACTAGACTGCGATGTCCGCACTGCTCCGGATCCCCGCCTCCCCGGAAGGGGTACCCGATTCCGGTGATGTTGCCGCCGCAGCTGAACGAGTTGCTGCATTTCCAGTACAATTCGCTTGATCCGATCACGAATTTCATGATCATCATGAGGAGGAAGGAAAGCCTGCAGTTTCGGGATTGCATTTGGAGAGGAAGGCGTGGGGGGCCACGATCACTCTCATTAGGATATAATTACGCAGTGGTTGGGAAGGAATCTTGAACAACAATTTTTCATTAATTAATATAATGTGACTTGTTAAAATTGGGGACTTTGAAACTTTCTATGGCTTTTCTCTCTTTTATTCTACATTTCATGGAGTGGTTAAACACATAGTTGTGCTACTTTACTCAAATTGATGTGCTATGTAGAAAGATTTCAAAACTTCCATTTGGTTCCACCTAACTCTATAAACGTATATAGTGATACTATGAGTAGGTATTTGTAATATCAACTGAGTGATACGTATTTGTATACTATTGTAAATTGTAAAACAAATCTGACCTGATGTGTACATATTATATGCAGTATCTTCAAACTGCATACTGAACAGTCAGCAGTTTGAAGATACTGAAGCTGTGTCTAAAACAGTTTCTAAGGAAAGGCGGACTGAAGTCAGAGATCAGTTTAATGAAAGACGGACTGAG
>JAYJMF010000036.1:2047169-2068496 GCA_036873715.1 Salvia sclarea | reverse complement strand
AATCTGTTGGCGAATCGGAGGCCGCCACGTGGCGGGCGCAAATGTGGTGTGGGCGGTCGCTACCGCGACCGCGGCCGTGCGCCCGCGGCAGGCGGCAGCGGTGAAACGGCAGCCGCGACCGCGGCAGCGCCCGCCCCGCTGCGAAGACTCTTAGGCTTTAGTGTTGGGCATATTGGTTATGCTTAGTATTGGGCTCATTCTTATTATGAACATTTTACCATTATCCGGACACATATTTATCCGGATTAAATGTTACTATTAAAATTTTCTTTAATTAATTAATAAATAGAAATTTTTTAATAAATTGGCAAACACACTTTCTATATTCTTTTCTTCTTATTTTTGTTACTGTAGTTGTCAATTATGACCTTAAAATATTTTATTTGCTATTTATTGGATTTTTATTCTGAAAATAGAACATATAATTATTCTTGAATCCTCATGGAAACTTTATTATTATTTATTTACTTAAATTTCTTATTTCATAATTTCATCTCTATTTAGACACTCATGTCCTATATTTATCTTGATCATGTGATCTAAGTTCTCAGTCTTAGATCAATATCTATTTTTCTTATAATTCTTGGTTTCCAGTTTATTGACTTTATAATTTTAAATAAATCTTCATATCAAATTCTTATTTATCTTAATTAAGGATGCATTGCCTCCCACTAATTACGTAATTACTTCCCTAATTAATAACATGATTAGTGCCTAATTACTGCTACAGGAATACGGGGTATTACATTCCCTCCCTCTTAAAAAGATTTCGTCCCGAAATTTAGTACATCTGAGAATGACTCGGGATATTTCTCTTTCATCTTCTCTTCTAGTTCTCAAGTCGTTTCTTCTAAGCCATGATGTCTCCATAATATCTTAAATAAAAGAATTGACTTATTCCTTAGTTGATGTTCCTTTCGATCTAGGATGCGTTCTGGCCTCTCCTCACAGCTTAGGTCAGACTCAGGAACTATTTCCTCTTGGTGATAACAATGGTTTGGGTCATACACGTATTTCCTTAACTGAGACACGTGAAACACATTATGAACGTTGCCAAAGTTTGGTGGCAACGCCAACCTGTATGCAATAGGTCCAACTCTCTCTAAAATCTTATATGGTCCGATGAATCTCGGCTTGAATTTTCCCTTGATTCCGAATCTGTGAACTCCCTTCGTGGGCGAGACCTTCAGAAACACTTTGTCTCCAACTCCAAAGTTCAGCCCAGTCCGACGTGTATCGGCATAAAACTTCTGTCGATCTTGAGCTTCTTGGATTCTTTTCTTGATTTGACGTATTATCTCAATCATCTCTTCGACTACTTCCGTACCAAGAACTCTTCTCTCTCCGACCTTGTCTCAATACAACGGTGATCGACATTTCTTGCCACACAAAGCTTCATAGGGCGCCATGTTGATTGTTGCTTGGTAACTGTTATTATAAGCAAACTCGATCAACAGTAACGTTTGCTCCCATTGCTCTCCCCGTTCTAAGAAGATGGTTCTTATCATATCTTCTATAGTTTGGATGGTTCTTTCGGTCTGTCCATCGGTTTGTGGATGAAAGGTTGTGCTGAAATTTAGCTGAGTGCCCATTTCCTTCTGGAAGCTCGTCTAAAATCGTCAAGTGAACTTGGAATCTCTATCTGATGAGATCGAAACGGGGACTTCATGCAATTGTACGATCTCACGAACATAAATTTGGGCTAGCTTATCGACTCCGTACGTCACAGGGATTGGGATAAAATGAGCACTTTTGGTCAATCGATCAATAATTACCCAAATAGCTGTATTTCCACGCTTTGACTTGGGTAATCCAGTAACGAAATCCATGGCTACATTATTCCATTTCCACTTAGGAATGTCAAGAGGTTGCAGTTTCCTATATGGTCTCTGGTGCAAGCTTTGACCTGCTAACAGGCCAAACACTTCTCGACAAACGACGCTATCTCCTATTTCATACCTACCCACACGAACCTTTGCTTTAAGTTTTGATACATCTTCGTGCTTCCTGGGTGTGCGGTATAAGCGGTGTTGTGCGCTTCACTCAAAATCTCTTCTTTCAATTTCTCGTCGTTGGGTACGCAGATTCTGTTTCCAAGCATAAGAGCATTATCTCCGGCCCCACGATATTCTGTTGATCCCTCGGCTCTCACTTTCATTCTTAACTTCTTTAACTAGCTCGTCATGCCTCTGAGCTTGTATGATTTTGGCTCTCAAATCTGGTTCAAAGACAAGGGTTGCTATGATACCTTGGGTCGTCTGAGGTGGCAACACCACTTCTAATCTCATCTTCTCAAATTCCTTAACCAAATCTTCATTTTCGGTAAGGACAGATCCCAGTTGAGTTTGGTCTTTCCTACTTAATGCACCGGCGACCACGTTCGCCTTTCCCGGGTGATACTTGATCTTACAATCATAATCCTTGAGTAGTTCAAGCCATCTCCTTTGACGCATGTTGAGATCTTTTTGTTCGAAGAAATATTTCAAACTTTTATGATCAGTGAAAATCTCACATTTCGATCTGTACAAGTGATGTCTCCAAATCTTCAACGCATGAACCACTGCGGCCAGTTCTAAATCACGGGTAGGGTAATTGAGCTCGTAAGGTCTTAATTGTCTCAAGGCATAAGCTACTACCCTCCCTTCTTGCATCAGTACACATCCTAGCCCATTCGTTGATGCATCGGTATAAAGGGTATATCCTTTATCCGGTTTGGGCACGGTTAAAACTAGGGCTGCTATCAGTCTGTCCTTTAATTCTTGAAAACTTTTCTCACACTTCTTTGTCCATTGAAATTTTACTCCTTTTCGAAGTAGCTGAGTCATTGGTCGAGTGATTTTTTAAAATCCTTCAATGAATCTTCGATAATAACCGGCTAGACCAAGGAAACTCTGAATTTCGTTCGGTGTTGTGAGCGATTTCCATTCGCACACAGCTTGCACCTTTGCAGGGGTCGACCTTAGTTCCTTCTGCTGAGACAATATGGCCAAGAAAGTTTACTTCTCGCAGCCAAAATTCGCACTTGCTGAATTTAACATATAACTTTTTGGTCCTCAGCGTGTTCAAAGCAGTTCTTAAATGGGTCTCATGCTCTTTCTTGGTTTTAGAATACACAAGGATATCATCAATAAAAACCAAGACAAACTTATCAAGGTATTCATGGAAAACACGTTTTATCAAGTCCATGAATACTGTTGGGGCGTTGGTCAAACCAAATGGCATTACGGTGAACTCATAATGGCCATATCGGGTTCGAAAAGCAGTCTTCGGTATATCTTCTTGCTTAATCTTTAGTTGATGATATCCAGATCTCAAATGAATTTTTGAGAAAACTCCCGCTCCTTTTTAAGTGATCGAATAAATCGTCAATTCGGGGTAATGGGTACTTATTATTCAGGGTCAACTTATTCAATTCTCAATAGTCAATGCACATTCTCAAAGTGCCATTCGTCTTCTTAACGAATAAGACTGGCACTCCCCAAGGAGAAACACTTGGTCTGATGAATCCTAAATCCAAAAGTTCTTGTAATTGGATTTTCAATTCTTGAAGTTCTCTCGGTGCCATTCGGTATGGTGCCTTGGAACTCTCCTCGTCTCTCGTCTATCCCGTAAAAACAAGTAGACTCTTTCCCCGGTGGTTGGAAGGAAATCTCACGACTCTCACAACGAATCGTTACGAAGTTTTGGGTGAACCAATCCATCCCTAGGATTATATCAACGTCCCACATTGGCAAAAGACGCAATGAATCCGCCCTCAATTTTAAGGGTCCTAGCTCAAACTCTAAGTTAGGACACTCGTGTGTGATTATATCGTTCCCGCATAGAGGGTAAGTACTCTTATGTCTGGCTTAGATCATTCTACCGGAAGCTCAAGAGTATCTACACATGCTGAAGAAATAAAAGAATGTGATGCTCCGGTATCGAAATGTAACATCCCGGCACCCCACCCTATGCGGATTGCCAGGGCCGCTATGGAGATGGTACGCGGGAGGCGAAAACTTAACTTAAAAGAATATTATTTAAAAGATTAAATATTTAAATATAAAGATTAATTATAAAATCAATAATTTATGCGGAAGCGAATTTTAATAAGTGAACTTAAAACATATGCGGAAGCGATTTTGATAGGTTTTACAAAATAGAGGGTGAGGATATGTCTCAGGATCTCAATTTTGATAAAAGAAGTAAAAAGGGATCATAAACTTGTTATAAAATAAAAGCCCTAGCACAATGCACGCGCCTCCCGGCTCACCCCTCAAACCCGCCATCACCTGAAAACATTTTAAAAAGATTTGGGCTAATTACTTGATGTACTCAGTGGTGAATACCAAAACAGAGTTAAGTGCATAACTTTAAAACAACATAAATAAAATTTTTAAAACCCTTAAGAAAACAACAATAACAATAACAGTGTTATAATTATGGCCAATTGTCTCTGGCAGGGAATGCCTCGACCCCGCCTACGTGAGAAGGCAAAGACCCCGTCGAATCTTTCCTAATTCATCAACCTGTGTGCACACACATCGAGATGGGTATCTCGATCTTAACAAATCTCAATTGTACATATCAATTGAGCCGACAAAAAGTCTATCAATTAATCACCAAAACATTTTATGCACTTAACATTTTTAACAAGAAAAGTTTTAGTTAAAAAGGGGCTAACACTTGGAGTGTTGGACAACCTACCCACCTTCACTGTGAAATCCGGTGATCTTGACCTACATTAATTTCTTTCCAAATTAATTTCTTTAATTAAGAAAATATTTTTCATGCATGAGATACATGATGGTTCTTAACTTTGAAAACATGATACATATATGTATATCATACAACATAGCTTATATACTACACTTAAACAAATATGAGAAACAAAACACTTTAAGATTATCAAAGGTTCATAAACGCATATCATAAACATAAGTATTCAAGAAAGAAAGGAATTTAATCAAGAATACAACATCATGCAGATTTTTCAGAATGCGTAGTCAATTTAGAAAAATCATTAAAAATATCTAGAGGTGTCCAAATGACCTGAAATTTTAGGAGGGATCTAAAAACATGCATAAGTTAAACATATTAAAATTTCAAAGTCAGACTCCAAGTAGAATTTGAGATTCACACGGTTCTGTACTAGACAGTTTGAAAAACAGGACAGCTTGTCCAGGCTGAGTTCAAGGATTTTTCTACCTATGTCCCGGATGAGATAAAAATCTAAAAAAAATTACATTAGATCAAGGACACTATATAGTTTCATGGGTAAAAATATAAGCTTGAAATACCAAGCCGTTTGTTACCAGAATTTGAAAGAAGTTTCGGTACAGAGGGGAAAAATGAGTTAGACAGTTTTCAAAAATGATTTTGAAAAGGATTTTCTAACACTTTGGTTCTATACACAACACACATACCATCTATGGGATAAACCTAACATCTAGTTCAATAACACCTATAAGGAAGTAGCCAGGCAAACCACATAATAACTTAAACAAAACAACACCTTCTTAAGCAATGTCATAGAATAATCTATAGACATGCATAACAATGATCAACACACATGTATCACTTCCTCTTTCTTTCCTTAAGGCTTCGGCCATTATCAACATGTCAAGATATTCCATTTTCTTGCACATGCAAGAGGAGAAACATGAAGCATACACCACAACAAACCATTTCATCAAAGCAAAACAACAATCAAGCAACAATATCACCAACACAAAGTTACCACACCAACAACTAGCACCCTATCTTAGATAGCAAAGAAAGTAAAGCCTAGAACATACTTTTCTATATGCTTTCTTGATTATATGATGCATGTGAGGTGTAGAAAAGGGTGAAGCCATTGGCTAACCTTGAAGTTGAAAAGGAAAGGGAATAGAAGGAAGTTGTTAAGAGCTTTGCCTTGCTCGACCGAACCTTGAAAGAACAAGGCCTATGGTTTCTCCTTAGCAAAATCGAAGAGGAGAAGAAGAATAAGATGATGAACAAGTTGATAGCAACTTGGAGAGAGAGAAGGGCCGATTCTTACCAAACAAGAAGGAAGGAAGGGCTTCGGCCTTCTCCACTTGGACCGAGACACTCCTTGGCTTGAAGAGAGCTTGAGCTTTGATTTTTCCTCCTCAACAATGGAGGAAAAATGAAGAAGGAAGAAGATGAGAGAGAGAACCGAGAGGTAGAGAGAAAAATAGAGAATGAAAAATGAGGAGTGTCAAGTGAAGAAGATGAGAGAGAAATTGGTTATAGGGGAGGAGGAATTGATGTGATGGGAAATTCCCATCATTACTAAATCTAGATAGCTTACAAAAGCTAGAGGATAGGCATGATGATTCATTCCCTCTTTTAGACAAATGGCATGAAAGGAGGGTTAGGTGTTGGAAGAGTGTGGGTTTAGGCTACCACTTGCCAAAGCTACACTTTTTGGCCATCATTGCCCATCAAATCAAAGGGGAAAGAGATCTTTGTCTTATTGCTTTGGAAATTGAAATGGGAAGAAGAGAGGGAGAGAGAGACCGACGGTTTTGGAGGGGAAAAATGGGAGTTTTGGGACAAAAATCATTACACTTGATTTCCCCATGTGTGTATACATGTATGTATATGCAATATAATATTATTCCCTCTTTATAATATATATATTATCTAATTAACCGTATAATGCAACACACTTAGCACATAAATATGCAAGCACATAATTATAAATAATAAACACATAATCATAATATAATTATTAGTCCAAGCTAATTATATTTCTCCCATATAAACAAATAAATCACCACTTAGCACCTATGATGATTTTCGCATATGATCACCATTAAATAAAATATATGAGCATAATCATATAATGGAATTAAATTGCGCACATAATCTTACCTTGGGCAATAATATAATTATCTCCCTCATATGCCATTTCCTGTTAAAACAAATATAAGGAAATAATAATATAAGAGCACACAAAGAAAAATAATAAAATAAATGAGACGAGCTATGATCGAGGTGCCTGCTTGAGCGGGTTGTTACAGTTTTAGATCCCATTTTTACGAGGGCATGGCCTTAGGGGCGCCCTACAAAGCTTTCGATGGCCCAAATTTGCGTTTTGGTCCATCATTTTGAACGCCTTATTAGAACGAATTGCACTCGAGACATCATTCTAGAATTGAGATCCATCATTTCCTCTAATGTGCAACCATAATTTAGATATTAGTCGGAGTGTTATTATAATAGAAACAACGAGAAATTTGTAGTGATTTAGCCGTAGGGATAAAAGCATAAATTAAAAACCAAATCGTTTTATGGGAGACATGTCATGATCGTGTTCCGTGCAGTGTGTGCATGTCATCCTCATGTTCAATGCATATTGAATATGTTGTATGTGCATGTTGACATCATCAACTCTTGCGAAGCCGTTGCACTCTCCATTTTATTGAATCTCCTTAAAACATCCTTTGAAGTTAATTGAGAGGGCCCATCGAAAGCCACCATTTTCCACTGCCCTTTACTCCCTCATCTCAAGTAGACTATTCCGAGAACTGCAGCCATGATGAACAAAGCCACCACGACACACAATATAAGAACCCAAGCCAATTTTCGAGCTCTCCTGCTTCCGAGCCGGAGGCAATTACTACAAGAAAACAGACCTATTGTGACACACACACATGCGACATTACATGTATGTGTCACTAAACTACCACACTTATGCTTCTAGTGTCGTATATTTACGTCATTTGTGTGTCACCTAAATATTATGTCGTAGTTTAATGACATAAATGCGTCACTCGTTTTTATGTCTCAAATTTGCGACAATTTATATGCAACACCTTAATCGTTAATTATACAACATATTTATAGTAGTGTTGCATCTAGTGTCATATATTTATGTCATTTATGCGTCACCAATATATTGTGTCGTAGTTTAGTGACAGCAACGCGACACTTGTTTTTATGTCTCAAAATTGCAACAATTTATTTACGACACATCAATCAAATGCCATAATTATACCACATATTTAGAATGGTGTTGCATCTAGTGTCATATATTTACATCATTTGTGTGTCACCTAAATATTGTGTCATAGTTTAGTGACACAAATGCGACACTCATTTTTATGTCTCAAATTTGCGACAATTTATTAGCGACACAGTACTCAAATGTCATAATTACACCACAAATTTAGAATAGTATGTCATCTAGTGTCGTATAATTACATCAGTTGTGTGTCATCTATATATTGTGTCATAATTTAGAGACACAGACGTGCAGACGCGACTCTCTTTTTTAGTCTCAAAATTGCAACAAATTATTTGCGACACCTTGATAGTTAACGTCAAATCATTAATATATATCGTTGCAATGAAATAACAATCACATTAATTATTAAATCGATTTTTTTTTTATTTTTCAGTTCGTTTGCGACTCTATCCTAATAGTTGGTGTAAATCCTTCAGCTAATGCAGATAGATATCATATACAAATCTAAATAATTTATGCTAAGACATTATTTGGAAATTATTTTCAACTCAAATTCTTTTGAAAGAAATAAACTTAATTTAATACAACATTTATCTTTATTTGTTATATATAAAAGCCCTCATATTTCGATTTTCTCCTTCACTAAGATTCGCCTCCACCTTTCTGCTTGATCCCCCGGCCCCTCTGCCCTTAACTAATCGTAAGAATATAAATAAGATGTCGGGAACGAAAGGAAAAGTTTTATCGAAAAAAAACTTATGAATTTAATTGATCAGGGAATTTGCATTCATTTCTAACTATTGTTTTATTAATCTTATCATGCTAAATTTTATTACGAATTCTTCCATACTTCTTATAGCTACCTTAAACTTTTCCGATTATGAATTACTTAGTACTAATTGGTTTCTCATTTTAATTAAGCATTACTATGATCTAAGTTACCAATTTTAATTTAAAATAAATTTAATTTACCATATTAATTTGATTGATTTCAACTACAACCCACTTAAATATAACAAGAATTTCCACAGTGCAAGGCACGACAACAATTTCAATAGAATAAAAATACTAATATATGTAAATATGAAACATATAATATAAATTATAGGTAATATCGATTAATACCAAGAACTATTAATAAGATCTTAACAAAAATATCTCAGAATGTGATTTCGTGGTATGCAAGATATGATATTTTAAACTGAATAATTTAAACGATGATGGGAATTCCAACAATTAAATAATGTATACATTTTATAAATAATAAAATCTAAAAAAATTATAACATAATGATTATTTATTAATTTTTAAAAATATATAAAATTTCCATTCAAATAAAAATTAATTTAAAAATTGTAATCTACGTTAAGTATCCCAATCCTAATTAAGCCCAAATTCTTTCCTCAACTCCTTAGTCCAAATTATTTAATAACTCTCTCGCCTATCCTGCCGCTACAACCATTCACCCTAATATCTCTCATTTCCTTCTTCTCTGAGCGGCTGAGCCACCATCATCGCCGCTCCGCTTCTACCTTCGTCTCTGGCAACAAGTCATCGCTTCACGTCTCCCTCGCTCGTCTCGTCTTTGTTTCTTGATCTCTCGAGGCATTCCTTGTAGAAATATGTGCAGGAGAAAGAGTATTTTGGAGATAGAAAAAACTGATTTTATTTCTCACTTTCTTTTGAGTTTATAGAAAGACTACATCAAGTCTCCTTATTATACAAATCATAAGAAGCAACACAAAAGTAAATGGAAATACATGCTTTTCACCTCCCTAGATAAATAGAGCATTCATTTCTAGGTACATGATTCATATTCCAAACATGCAACTGACACTTGACTCTTGCAATTCAATTTATTGCCAACATTCCTCGGCAGATCCGGCGTCTCCATCGCTGTAGCCGTTTGGATGTTCCGACAGCCGCTCACTTCGTCCTCAAAGTTGGCTGGAAATTTCCCTCTATCTTCCTTTAGCAACCGACCTCTCTCTAACGTAACTCTTTCTTTTCTTTCTTCCAAAACAGGAACTGAAAATGGATCATGAAGAGCGGATATACAAATGAGGGTTCCAGAAAGGTTTGAAGGATTAGAGAAAAGGTCCTGGTCTTCACCGTGACAACTTAATTGTACAGTAGCATATATATTTTTTTTCATTTGTTTTCAGTTAATTAAGTTTTGAGAATCAATACTTTAAGTTGCTCCCATATCTCACATATTATCTTTACATTCGATTGTATATTTGGACATATTTATGTAAAAAAAATACTCACATTGCTTTGAAATTCCTCCCCTATACGTGAGAAATAATTAAATTTGACAATGATTAGTTTTGATTAGTTTTAGACAAATAAAATTAATCTTAATCTACTAAAACTAATTGATTACTTATGACTCAACAATGTAGCGCTTTAAAAATGATATAACATGTGTCGCCAAAATCTACATCACTAATTGTAATGTCCCAAGCTAGTTCAAAATAATGTCCTATTTGATGCGACACAGATGAAAAAATTGTAGTAAAAATACTACGTCACATTCAATATAATGTCGCTGGCTAATGTCGTAAATTAAATGCGTCATTTCCACTAATGTCGTAAATTTTGACGCAAATCAACATGCATCACAATGACTAATGACGCATAATGTGACGTCAATTTTATACGACAAAGAATTTTGTGTAGCACAAAATGTCTTATATGTTGCGACACAAATGAAAAAAGTGTTGTAAAATAAAGCGTCATATTTATTATATGTCGCATGCTAGTGTCACGAATAAGGATGCGTCATTTTAACTAATGCCATATAATGTGACGCAAACTAACATGCGTCACTATGACTAGTGATGTGTAATGTGTCGCCAATTTTATATGACAATTAATTTAGTGTGACACAAAATGTCGTATATGTTGCGACACAATTATAAAAAAGTGTCACAAAAATGCTACACAAGCTATTGTGACACAATTAACAATGACGCAAAAAATGTCGCAAAGTCGCTTTTGCGACATTAAAACAAGGGTTCGCGACATATTTTCCATGTCGCAAAAAGTCAAGTTTCTTGTAGTGTTGTGAATTCTCTTCTTTTCCGTTAATTGTTGTCATTATGTGAATAGGCATTTAAGGTAGCTAAACTCGTGAAACTCATCTTTTACGTGAATTGAGATTGTCGGGATTCATGGAGCATAATTATTGTCAATTCGTGAATTCTCTTTTTTTTCCGTGAGCTGTCGTCTTTACGTGAATTGGTATTTAAGGTAGTCAAACTCGTGAAATCTCATCCTTTACGTAAATTGAGATTGCTAGGACTTATGTAGCAAAAGTATTAATGTATTATTGTCAATTCATGAATTCTCTTCTTTTTCGTGAATTTTCGTCTTTACGTGAATTGGTATTTAAGGTAGCTAAACTCGTGAAATCTCATCTTTCATATGAATCGACAACTCACGTTTTGTCCATTTTGATATCCACCAATCTCCTCACTGTAAGAATTATGAATTATCATTCTTGATAATTAAAGCTTAATGTACCGTCACCTATTTATGGATAAAATTTTCCTAAAAGATGAAATTCTAATTCACGTCTCACAAAAGAAAGTGGCTATGCTGGGGATGTCAATTCAACCCGAACCCGATGGATTGGCCCGAATAAACCGAAAAATATAGCGGGTTAGGGTTGAATTCTTATCACCCGAAATTAAAGCGGGCTACATGGACTGGACCGATTAGCTCGCGGGTTATATGTAGGGGTGGGCACAATTGGCTAAAATCATAAACCAAACCGGATCAAACCGTAATTGTGTGGTTTGATTTGGTTTATGGTTTGAAAATTATGGTTTGGTTTAAACTTTTTAAAAATTATGGTTTATGGTTAAGGTTTGATTTTATTAAAATTATAAACCAAACCAAACCATAAACCGTATTATAATTAGAATAATAATTAAATTTTATTATTATTAGTAATATTATGGTTATTATTTAAAATATATATTACTCTATAGATGTTCTAAGTATAGAATATAATTAAATCATATATTACTCTAATTAAATCATCACTCTACTATCTATAGGATGGATTACTTGTTTCCTACACAAAATATTAAAAAGGAACTTTTTTCTTTCCTACACAAAATACTCATGCTTTTACCATTAAGAGTTATATTTCTCATATATAATTGCTTTTATACTATATATTTCAGATGTCTACTCCTGATAATCCTCCGGTTGCAATTTCTCATGATTTAGTTCTTTTTTTTAACAACATCACATTTTTACTTTTAATTTTGAATGATATTACATGTTTGCCTTTTGTATTATTATTAAGTAGGAAAATGAAAATATGTATAGACCGCAAACCAAACCACACCAAACCGTATTAATACAGTTTAATTTGGGCCGGTTTTGATAATAATACAGCTTGGTTTGGTTTACTAAAATGATAAAACCGTATTTTATGGTTTGATTTGGTTTAGGTGCCAAACCGCACCAAACCAAACCGCGCCCACCCCTATTTAGGAGGATTCACCTTATTTGCACAAATTTAGATGCAATTAATTGGTAATCTTTGTCATTATTAGATTTTAAAATTGATTACGGCTAATTCAATATTAATGATTAACGGAATTATGGGTTGAAATTTTGGAAATTCCCTCAGTTACATATGTCATATCAGATTTAACAAATTCTCAAAGTCTTAAAACCTACATTCCCAAGAAACAACTCCTCTCAATTCATTTTATCGAGCTCCTCCAAAAATTTTAGATCTTTTTTTCGAAATCATTGTATCCTTTTGGAATCTTGGTCCGATGATGTATTCCTCCGTCTTTATGGATTATATTTCTATCGTCCTGAGATATGACGTTTTTAGTATTTTTAAATTGCTCAAAAATTGTAGAGACCTAAGTTTGATTGCCACCAATGATCGATGCTGCAAAATGAGAATATATTGATGTAAGAATCTACTTTTTTCATTTTACCGAATCAATTGTAAATATTCAGTGATCCTGAAATAGGTACCTTAAATTTATTTATTTTGTTTTTAATCTTTTCATACTATAGTAATTATAATGTTGTAGTTCTATTTTTTATTGTCACGCAACAATGTTAGTTGACAAGAAAAAGGGTGATGTTTTGGGACAAGAGAATTATCATCTCAATCAATATATGTATTGTGATTAGTCAAAAGTTTTATTAAAGTATAGTATTAGAAATATGGATGTCTTCCAAAAAGGGTGATGTTTTGAAATGTGAATGTAATTTCTTTTTTTAACGAGGTATGAATATTCTTGGTGAGAAACAAGGATATTCAGTGATGTTTGGTTGCGTGATTCTTCATTTAAATCATTTTTGTTTATTCATGCTATCTCATGTTGTGTAATAAATAGCAATATACTTTTCTTTTAACTGGAATATGTTGCAGTATACAAAAACTAACGTTATATTTCATTTTGCTATTTTTCGCATTAACCTGATATTCCACAAGATAATATAATCTTCAATCTCTTTATGTATTGATATAATGCAATTTATTTGCTATGCATCAATATATATAAATTATTACTTTTAGTATTTTGTGAAATTAAACGTCACATTAAATACTGTGTTTATAATATTAATGTGTACTGAATCAAGAAAAAATGGTGTAAAGTTATTTATTTGTTGAGTTTAGGTAACTTGTAATACACGAGAGATTTCAATCTACTAAAATACCTAATTATGTTTATGTAATATCCTAATAACAATAATCTGCGTTTGTGATTTGTTGAGTTTAGGTAACTTGTAATACACGAGAGATTTCAATATACTAAAATACCTAATTATGTTTATGTAATATCCTAATAACAATAATCTGCGTTTGTGACAACTATTGAAATTAATATATACTTCTAATGGCTTAACTGCTTTGGTCTCAAAACTTATTTTATTCATTACTATCCAACGTAAGGCAATATATGATTAGCTCAAATTGATTTTACAAAATAACTCATATACATGCATATGTGTGTTGTATGTGATTATTAACACAAATCACAATGTAGTCATGTGCTCGGTATTAGTAATATATACTTGTGTATATTAGTGATATATACTTGTGTATAATGAGAATCATAGTTTTCTGTCAAAATAATAAGTAAAATAGCAATGTTGTATGATATAAGGAATGCTAGACTTCACGTTTTAAATGATGATTTGAAATCGATTATTTTTTCAAATAAAATAAATAATTTATGATTATTTAGTTTCATATAAAAATAATTAAAGATAAAAACGTTCTTGTACATCACAAAATAAAGAGTTCATAATAATGATTTCATGAATTACTTCACATACAAAAATACAAAAATGAAGATAAAAACGATCACGTGCATCGCACGGGCACAAATACTAATTAATATTAAAAAAAATCATTTCTTGACACTAATTTTACGAGTTGACCCTTGTGAAACTAATGGTGTAAGAATGTGTCACAATCCGTTAATCTCTTGAGTTGCACTCAATTTTACTGAGTGTCAACTCGTAGAATGAGTGTCAATTCGTGAAATATATTTTTTTTTTGCATCTTTTTATATTAATGGACTTCTTTTATTTTTACTAGTATATTAAAATGACTATTAATTCTAATAGTTGCATTGATATATGTACAAATGTGGGACAAAATGCTGGAAGAATCGATATTATTATTTGAAAAAAAAAACGAACCATAGTAGAAAAATACATAAACTTAAAGCTATATATATATATATAAAAAAAAAAAAAACCTTAAAATAAAAAAATAGTACGGTAAAAAAGGAACCAATTTAATGTTATTGTCAAAAGAAAAAAATACGTCACGAACTAAATAATGCACAGTACCAATTTGAACAGACAGATATCCGACCCTATCTAATGCATTATGCATGTGTAACATAAATCCAACACCGACATTATGACATTCTTGTCTCAAAATCCACCAAGATTGCTTAATTCTCCTTTCCACATAAATTCTCACGATTATAAGCGATTCCACGTTAATTACATCGATATTTTACCAAATAAAGCAGATATCAAAATTGATAGTAAAAAGAAACACCTATATAATCCCAATTCGAAGAAGAAGGAGAAGAAAAGCTTAGCTATCTCAAATGGCGGCTTTTCTCTCTCTAACTCTCCTCTTTCTCCTCATGATTGGCCACTCCTCATGCCAGCAAATAATCCGCGACGGCTGCAAGGCCTCACGTGACCCGCCGGCGTGCGTGGAGTGGCTGTCGAGCTCCGGCCACGTGCCGCCCGACGCGACGGCCATACAACTGATCCAGTCCTCGCTTTCGATCATCTCCGGCGACCTCGAAACCGGCCGCGAAATGGTGCAGAAAATCCTCAACTCCTCCGCCGCCGGCGACCGGAACCGCACCACCGCCGCCGAGAGCTGCCTCGAGATGGTGCACTACTCTTCCCGCCGCGCCGACCTCGTCGCCGCCGCCCTGCGCCGCCGCGAGACCAAGGACGCGCGCGCCTGGATGAGCGGCGCGTTGGGGTACAAGTACGACTGCTGGTCGGCCCTCAAGTACGTCAACGACACGGCCGAGGTCGTCAAAACGATGTCGTTCTTCAACTCGACGCTCATCGGCGGCGGCAGCGCTGCCCTCGCGATGCTGGTTAATTACGATTTGTATGGTGAGAGAACCGGGTCGTGGGGGCCGGTTCGGACCGAGCGGGATGGGTTTTGGGAACCGGTTTCCGGTTTGGAACCAGGTTCGGGTATTGGGGGCGTTCCGCGGGGGTTGAAGGCGGATGTGACGGTTTGTGGGGGCGGAGGCGGGTGCGATTACGGCACAGTGCAGGCGGCGGTCGACGCGGCGCCGACCGGTTCGGAGAAGCGGTTCGTGATTTGGATTAAAACCGGGGTTTATGAGGAGACGGTTTTGGTGGGGTTGGAGAAGACTAATTTGGTATTTTTGGGGGATGGGATGGGCAAAACGGTCATTACAGGGTCGAAGAATGCGGGCCAGCCCGGGGTGTCTACGTACCGGTCTGCCACTGTTGGTGAGTCTTTGTTTTTTTTATAAGTAAATAATGTAGAAATTTAAAGGTCGCATTATAAAGGATTTGAATCAAGATATTTTGACTTTTTTTAATGGAATTTATTGTTATATGGTAATGTCATGTTGTTTAAGGTAACATGGTTTTGTTTGCCTTAATAAGTTGTTGCGTGTGTTATTAATGGAGTTAATTAGTTATCTTTCCCACTCTTAAAGTCTCCATTTTGTCAAGTGGCAAAATGGAATGATGATAGATTACTCGAAAATGATATTTCATTTAAAGCATTGTTTATCTTCAACCATAATTAGGGGGATGATAATTTTTGTCAAATTTTCCTTTTTGAGATTTCAATTTGCATATTCCATAATAACTCGAATTTCTGATCTATTGATTGAAAAGGGATATCTTATAACTAAGCTGCACTTCATCCTCGTTTCTTCTTATTAGGAATTCTTGGAGATGGATTCATGGCGAGTAACATAACCTTCCAAAACACCGCGGGCCCCGAGACTCACCAAGCCGTCGCGTTCCGGTCCGATAGCGACCGCTCCATCGTCGAAAACTGTGAATTCCTCGGGAACCAAGACACCCTCTATGCCCACAGCATGCGGCAGTACTACAAGTCCTGCCGCATCCAGGGCAACGTCGACTTCATCTTCGGCAACGCCGCGGCCGTCTTCCAAGACTGCCACATCCTCATCGCCCCCCGGCAGCAAAACCCCGAGAAAGGGGAAAAAAACGCGGTCACGGCCCACGGGAGGACGGACCCCGCCCAGTCAACGGGGTTCGTCTTCCACAACTGCGCGGTCAACGGCACGGAGGCCTACTTGGCCCTATTCCGCCGCAACCCGAAGGTGCACACGAATTTCCTCGGTAGGCCATGGAAGGCCTACTCGAGGACTATTTTCGTCTCGTGTGATTTGGAGGCTATTGTCACGTCTGGCGGATGGATGCCGTGGGACGGTGATTTTGCATTGGAGACTTTGTATTATGGAGAGTATAAGAATGTCGGCGCCGGATCGGAGACCTCGGGAAGAGTGCCGTGGAGCACCCAAATTCCGGCGGAGCATGTTGTGTCTTATTCCGTTGGAAATTTCATCCAAGGAGATAGGTGGATTCATGCCACCTAATTAACTTAGTGTTGGAATATTTTAAACTTAGGAAAAATATATCACATAAAGGAGAAAATAACCTAATCATTGCAACAATTGTGAAAACGTTAATTGTAAGCTCCGGTTATTTTGATTTTGAAGATTTAAATTATATAGTTTCCCAGATATATGCTGATTTTCGTTTAGCTAGGTTAAATGAAACAGGAATCTTGTTAAGTTTTGGACATATTTTACTTCTTTATTCACCCTTGTGGATGTAATCTCGACTTTTAATTTGCATCTATATATATCATATGTTGTGGAAATTTTTGTTTAGGTAAAATGAAATAGTAATTCTCAACTTAATCATAATTAGACACAGTCAAACGTCTTCACTTGGAATAATTGATCTTAACACATTACCAATAGGTCAAATTTTCCAGGTTGGGTTTGACTTTTGCATCAAACATTATTTGTCAATACATTATTTCATGCCTAAGCTGTAGTTAATAATCTTCTGCGTTTGCTATCTGTGCCTTTATAATTTCATTTGACTTTTACCACACAAAACTTTTGTGGTGAGATGAGATTAGTTCGACTTCATCAGCGGTGTTTTTACGCTGCTAAACTTCTCAAGTTAATCAAACCAACTCCAAGATCATATATACCTCTCCAAATATTTAACTAAATATTAGTATACCATGTGTTTCTCTCTGTTTTTTTTTCCAACCATTTCCAAATCATCCACTGTATTCAGCAGCTGTTTCTTGAAGAAAGCATTTTCATTCATAAAATTCACAAAACCAGAAAATCTGGCTTCCATTTTCATTCCCTCTCTGTAGATGGATGAGTTCTTCTATGCAGCTCTCTATCTCTTAGCCATTGTCAAATTCTCTTATGCAGCAGATACACTTCCTGCAAACAAAACTCTTGCTGATGGAGAAGTTCTAACTTCTCCATCACAAATGTTGGAGCTCGGATTCTTCAATCCGGGCTCGTCCACATCAAGATTCTTGGGGATATGGTACAAAGCCACCCCAGACGTCGTCGTGTGGGTCGCCAACAGAGATAACCCAATCACCGGCCTATCCGGAATCCTAAACCTATCCAAAAATGGCAATTTGTTCCTCACCTCAACACAAGGCCAAATCATATGGTCTTCAAATTCCTCCACAGCAGCATCAAGTCCACTTCTCAAGCTCCTTGACACTGGAAACCTTATTGTTGTCGAAAAATCGACCTATTTATGGCAGAGTTTCGACCACCCTGGCAACACTAGGCTGCCCGGAATGAAGATGGTGAATGATCCCAACTCCGGATTGGACAGACATCTCACGTCGTGGAAGAGCCCCGACGATCCATCTTTAGGGGATTATGCTTACATGATTGAAAACAGAGGATTGTCTCAAATGAGTGTTTTCATGAGGGGGGAGAAACAGTATAGGACTGGCCATTGGGATGGGATACAGTTTACTGGTCTTCCTCTCACATCCAATCCATACATCACATATGTGGGAGATCCCAGCAGTGATGGCAAGCTGATCTCCATGGTTGAGGAATACAACACCTCATCCATCATGAGATTGACCCTGACTTCCTCGGGTTTGCTGGAGCGCTACGTCATGAATGAAGAGAGGGACGACTGGATTCTCGCGTTTGCTTTGACTAATGACATATGCGACAGGTACGGGTGGTGTGGTCCGAACGGGATCTGCAGGGCGTACAAGCAGCCGGCGTGTGAGTGTTTGAGTGGTTTCGTGCCTAAGTCTCGGAAGGAGTGGGATGCTTTCGCGTGGACTAGAGGGTGTGGCCGTGCTCCACCATTGGATTGTGTGAAGGAAGATGGGTTCTTGAAGGTGGATCGGCTTAAGTTTCCTGACACGATTGATTTTGAGATGAATGGTGGCATGAGCTTTGATGAATGCCGCGATGAGTGCTTGAAGAACTGCAGCTGCACGGCTTATGCTAGCCCGTATTTGAGCAACGAGAGCGGTGGCTGCTTGATGTGGTTTGGGGATTTGATTGATGTGCAGGAGTTCGGTGGTGATGTTCGTGCTGGGCCGAGTATATACATTCGTGTCCCTATTTCGGAACTAGGTAATATGAATTCTATGCTTATAGTGTTGAGGTTTTTACATCAAGAATGTGTTGTTATATTTGGTTTTTTTGCTGTTTAAGAGCATATAGCAAATCAGAATAAGAGGAGACAGCCTGCAAAGATCATAGCTGCAGCAGTTGGAGCTAGTTTTGGAGTGCTTATGTTGGGATTGAGTTTTGGAGTTATATTTTACAGGATGATAAAAAAGAGACAAGGTTATATTTCTGATTCCTTTGAATTGAATTGATAACAAACAGTCAAGCACTACAATTTATGTCTAATTACTAACTCATTTGACAGCTTATAAGAAGAGAAGGGAGGAGTTTGAGTTGCCTTTTTTTAGTTTGTCAGCCATAGCAGCAGCCACCGGAAACTTCTCAGACGATAATGTGATTGGAGAAGGCGGTTTTGGCCCCGTTTACAAGGTGAAGCACGCGAATTAGGAACGCTGTCTCGCTATCTTGAGGATTATATATCTCAACATGTCATGCTGCTGCAGGGGAATCTGTCAGATGAGCAAGTAATTGCTGTGAAAAGAATGTCGAGAAGTTCTGGACAAGGGCCTCAAGAGTTCAAAAACGAGGTTATTTTGATTGCAAAACTCCAACACAGAAACCTTGTGAGAATATTAGGGTGTTGCATTGAAGGAGAGGAGAAGATGTTGATATATGAGTACATGCATAACAAAAGCTTGGACTATTTTATATTTGGTATTTCCAATCACTAAGGCATGGCATCTTATCTAAACATATATTTCATGTATTCTTATTAGATAAGTCTATATATAACACTTGCAGATAATAACAGAAGCGCTCTGTTGAATTGGCCAACGCGTTTTGACATAATCATGGGGATTGCCCGAGGCCTTCTTTACCTCCATCATGACTCAAGGCTCAAGATCATCCACAGGGACCTGAAGGCGGGAAATATATTGTTGGATGAGGATTTGAAAGCGAAGATTGCAGATTTTGGACTAGCTAGAATGCTTGAAAGTGATCAAACCATGGCAAGCACAAAGAGAGTTGTTGGAACATAGTAAGTTTCATGTCATTTAGATGCATAAAATGAACATCCTTGAGTAGACTGATGAAAAGAAAGCTCGTTGCAGCGGCTACATGGCTCCTGAGTACGTGTTTGATGGGAAGTTCTCTGTCAAATCAGACGTTTTCAGCATGGGAGTTGTGATATTGGAGATAGTGAGTGGGAGGAAGAACAGAGGATTCAAGCATCCTTCCTATCAGAACCTTCTAGAACAGGCAAATGCACCATCTTCTAAAGACTTGATTGAATCAAAATCCACATTTTTTGACATGAATAGTTTTGCAGGCATGGATGCTGTGGAAGGAAGGGAAGGAGTTGGAGATGTTGGATCCGTGCTACGATGGTTCGTGCGTGGATTCTCAAGTGAAGAGGTGCATTCAAGTCGGATTATTGTGCGTTCAGAACGCAGCAGGGAAGAGGCCGGTGATGCCGTCTGTGGTAGTGATGTTGAGCAGTCAGGATACAGTGTTGGCTGAGCCTGAGATGCCAGGATTTTGCTTACATAGCAGCTCAAGTAGGCCTTCACAGATGTATGATGCATCAAAAAATTCTGTTTCTATAAGTGAAGTGCAAGGAAGGTAGTTATTTGCTGCTGACATGCACTAATTAATACATCAAATTATTCTAAACATAATCGTAGGCACGACTAATTTACGATATTAATGCCTCCTATCAAATTCATGAAGTGGCTTTTAAAAAAATGAAAAAAAAAAATAAAAAATCATCAAGTGCTCTGATTCGTCTACACATACACTGAGGACTGAAGGTTTTGAACTGGTTTTTCTCATTTCTTCATTCCGTGCTGTGAGGGCTAAATTTTTATAATATAAATGACTTTATACAGTTTCACACTCTCTAATATAATACAAGCCCACATTTCTTCAGCTATTTTACTAGGACCACTTTGCAAATTAATAGCATGATCACAGCAGTATCTAATCAAAAGAATTTGGGAATTGAATCGGTTTTATGAATTTTCACATCTATACATACATAAAAGCTAAACCCTTTCCAATTTTGTTTTCCCTCCAAAACCATCAACCTAATTATAGTAAGTTATGTGTGTTAATTTATTTTCATTTATTTTTTTCTTTTTCATTTATTCTCATTTTTTCATAATTTAA
>JAYJMF010000036.1:2010174-2032786 GCA_036873715.1 Salvia sclarea | reverse complement strand
TTTCATTTTGTTCTTACATAAGTTAATTTCTTATACCTACCACCACCAATCATCATCAACTGAACTTAATGTTTAAGTAAAAAAAAGTTGATAAAGGGAGATGGGTATGCGTGAAGAAGAAGAAGAAGAAGAAGAAGAAGAAGAGAGAGAGAAGAAGCTGCCACTTAGGAAGAGAGAGAGAAAGTAGAGAGAGAAAATGGAGATAGTGTAATTCCATTAAAAGTATTTTTGTCTTTTTACCAGATTTTGCCTATATTTGTCCCATTATTATAAAATTACCTATATTAAGGATAATTTTATCTAAAATGACTAAATTTGGGTATTTTCTCTACTATTTTACTGCAATAATTAAAAATGTATGAGAAGTCGGGATTCATGAAATTGTTTTTCTTCTTCTCGTTTCTAAGAAAACCTTTGAACTACAAACGTATGCACTATGCAGTACGCCGTGCACGTTTCCCAATATGATCCGCGTTTTGTTTTGTTTTATTTTATTTTATTTTATTTTCTTTTCTTTCAGAATTTAATTTCTCTTCTTCTGAGTAGAATTAGAAAAACCCGCGCTTTTTTAAACCCAATCAAAGCCACTCTCCAAAATTGCCTCTCGCCGTTTTCTAGGGTTCCAAAAATATTACTGCTAATTGGGAAATTCTGCACAAGGTTTATCCACCAACATACAGTTCCGAAATTGGCCTTGGATGGGGAAGGGGAAAAGGAGCTCGACCATTGTCATTTCATCATCCGATGACGATGAACATAGCAACTTATCGTCTAAAACTGATGTCAGATTCTCGAAATCAGCTCCAACTAGGAAAAACCCTAAAAGGGCTAAGAAGCTCTCAATCTCAAGCTCTTATTCATCGTCATTTCAGAACTCCGGCGCCACTGATTTCGATGAGGTAAATTCTGGTACCTGTTGGAATTTCATTTACCTTTAAATTCAGACTGAGGGTGTTTTCTTTCGACTTATAAATAAAACTTCTGGCTTAACGAATTCATGTCCCTGACATTTACTTTGTCATGTAGATTCTGGGAATTTTGTCGAACTAGTTTAATACTAGTTAAGGGCTAAAAGGAAGTTGAAGATTTAATTTACAACCAAATTGATCTAGTATTCAGTAATACTGGATTTCAATAAAATGTTTGCTGATGCATTATAAATTTTAGCATGGGGTAGTTTGTAGTGTCTGTGTTAAGACTCAGATTATATAAATGGTATGCTACTTATTCACCAGGCTACCCTATGGTCACTCCTTTCTTGGACCATTCTTCTTGGCCAACTGATACATTGATTCACAACGAACTAAGAACTAGTTATATATGTTGAGATTAAGAAGACCATGGAAAAGCATTCCAGCATGACTCATGGTATTGATAGGTTGATGGCAGTAGCAAATTGAGACGTTGGGTGTCTGACTGGCATGGAATTTACTGCCAAATTGCTGCATGATGAATTGATGACTTTCTGGGCCTTATTCTGGGTTTTGATGACCAGACATAGTTGTACAAGTAATGCATAAGTTTCTTGTTATTCTGGAAATAGATGGTTTCTTGGAAAATAGATCTTCCTCAAGAATGGTATTTTACTGTGACTATTGAAGTCATTTTTCAATTGATGATGCATATCAGTTGACCTGGATTAAGTAATATCAATGATGTGCGAACCATTGTTCCCTGGTCAGAATAGCCACTTAAGAGCAAGTAGCTTATAAAACAGCAAATAGGAAAGGTTTAAAATAATTGTCAATCCATCTTATGTGTAAGGAACATGACTTTAAACCTTTTCTCTTTGTTTTGAATGAATGCAGGTCAAACAAATTTGTAAGGAATTTGATCAAGGGTTCACTCAGTTCAAGGTAACATCTGGTATGCTATTATTAACATTTTATTCATTAGATTGCATTTCTCACCTTTTATATTGAGATGGGCTTTCCTAATTTGATGAGTATAGAGGATTGAACCTTCGTAATTTATGGCTTTTTATTGTTGTTATTACTCATGTACTCATATTCTGTTGCTACCATGACCATGCTGTTATCGGAATTGATCCTTGTTGTGGTGCTTGTTTCATACTTTCTTATTCTACGACTATCCCCTTTTTGCTCTATGTTCGTATGTGCTAGTTGTAGGAGAGCACTATATCTTAATTTATCTGCAGTCGGTACAATTGCTTTTTGTGTTGAAGTATAGAATATAGGTCATTTCCTTCTCCCAAATAGGTTGGTTCGTCTTCATGTTTTTGATGGATGTGTAGTTTTGTTTGATTTTAGTCTGATCTTGGGTTAAATGCTATGGGTATTGCATAGGTTCCAGTGGTAACAAGGATCTTTGGGTTGAAAAGTATACGCCTAGTTGCTTAGGGGAGCTAGCCGTTCATAAGAAGAAGGTAAAAAGCCTCTTTACATTTCATTTTCCTAACTCAGTCGCACCTAAGTCATTAATATGCATATTTCATCCTCTTTGGCAGGTTGAAGAAGTTAAATCATGGTTTGAGGAGAAACTCAAAAGTAGTGCGGTATCTCTTCTAACATACTTGCTTGGCCTTTTCTTTTATTTCCTTAATACCAAAATTAAATTAACCATCCGTCATCATAGTTGTTGCTTACTGTTCAAGACATTTGCTCCTTTAACCTTTTGGGCTGGCTCATAAAAAGATTATAATACGTAGTACCCATTATTTACTTAATATAACCTGAGGGCTAAAGTTACCATGTTATTAACAGAGGAATACTTAATTTAGGTAATGCTTTATGTTTTGATGATAACCATAAAAAACATATTGTTCTTATGCCTTATTTAAAGTATCAGTTATTGTTTTTCACTACATGCAGGACAATTCATACAGTAATGTGATTCTCATCTCTGGCCAAGCTGGAGTCGGAAAATCTGTATGCACTATTATTCTTCTGATAATTATTTGCATTATGCAATGTGGAATAACATACATTGATTTTATTAAGAGAATGCTTGTGTTTCAATATTGGTTTATTCATCCATCAAATGGCATAATATTATAGGCTACCATTTATGCTGTTGCATATCATCTTGGAATGGAAGTGTATGAGTGGAGAACACCTACCCCTACGATATGGCAGGAACATGTGCACAATTCTAGTTCAGGTACTCCCAGTATCTGTATCCAGTCTCCATACAAATTCTTCTATCCAAGCTGTAAAATCACATGATCGTGAAAAGTTCTTCTGTTTTAGCAACAGTAATGTTAGTCTTATCAATGTTTAAGACTTTAAAGTCATCCCAGAATTGCAACCAGAAACCAAGAACAACTACCAGTTAGACGTGCATAACATATATTTGTGAGATATACAACAAATTGGAACCGAGACTTGTGCTATGTGAAACATAGGACTGAGTGCAACTTATTTTGTGTGTGTGTGACTATTTTCAATTTCCAGAGGAACTGGTAAAGCCAACCAGAAAATATGTAAGATTATTCATGCTTCTCTTTCTCTCCATTGTTGTTGCGTATGTCAAGTCTTAAAATTGAATTTGATTATGATTTTATTCTCTGCACCTTTCGACTAATGCGTCTCTGGGTTGTCAAATAGGGATTCAATATATGTCAAAGTTGGACGAGTTTGAAAGTTTTGTTGAAAGGATACGGAAATATGGATTAGTTTCTTCATCCTTGACCAGAGTATCTCTATCATCAGTTGTACTCTTAATTGATGATCTCCCAATGGTGAATGGCAAGGTCTCCTATGGACGACTTCAGAGGTGCTTGTATCTTCTTTTGCAATCTGTCCGTCTTCCAACAGCCATATTGATCAATGACTATGGCCGGTCTGAATCTGCAGAACAACATAGCCGGTATTTGGAAGAGCTCCAGTTGTCTCTTCAGAATGCAGGGGCTTATAAGGTTGTGTTTCTTACCTTGTCATATCTGAGAGCTACTAGTGTTTGCTGATGTTTTTGCATCAAACCTATTTCTCAGCTGACGCTTAACCCAATCACTGTCAATTCCATCAAAAAAGTACTTGCAAGAATTTGCAGATTGGAAAGAGTCAAAGTGAATGATGAACATATTGATGCTATAGCAAAAGCCAGTGGAGGAGATATAAGAAATGCTATTACATCTTTGCAGTACTTCTCATTGAAACCACATCCTGTGGAGTCTTCATCTGTTCCAAATTCAGTTATGACCTATCCAGGAGAGAAACAGACTGAGACTGGCTCTTTGGATTATGGAGTTCTTCTGCCATTTGGGAAAGATGCAACACTGTCACTATTTCATGCACTGGGAAAATTTTTGCACAACAAGAGAGAGCCTGGAAGTATAGTTCCATCAGGTATATTGATGCAATTGGCTGATGTATATCATATGCTACAAGTGTTGGAGACTGATGAGATATGGAAATGTAAATTGATGCTACATGATTTTAAAGTCTGGATTTGCTGTGAAATGTGAGCTAAAACTTAATAGTGGAGTTTGACCACCACCATATTGGTCTGAGCTAGACCCACCTTCTTTAAGTACCTAAAGACACAAAAATACTAGGATATGTTAACTTGTTTCTTTTATAAATGCGTCAAGCTCTTGAAATAAGAGCCTTACACTTAAACAGTCCTTTTGAGATGTATAGTTTGAAATTGTCATTCATATACATGCAGAATAAGGAAATAGATAAATCTAGATATTTGTGGCTACTGTACTGATTTTTATACATTGTTTTGTGAGACAGATGCAATTCTTTTAAAGGAAAAATTTGCCAGGTGTCAGATCAAAATGGATGATCCAGAGCTGATACTTTGTCAAGCACACGGGCAGGCGCGGCTCGTTACGGATTTTCTCCATGAAAATGGTATGTCATGCTATATGCTATCTTGTTCTATTAAATAATACTCCTTCCGCCCACTAAGAGTGTATCACCTTTGCCATTTTTCGTGTCCACAAAGAGTATCACTTTCCTTTTTAGGACACACAATCTTTGTAATTCAACCGTACAATCACTCATTATTTACCAAAAAACCACCTCGTTCCCCTTTCAATTCCACATGGTGGGACCCTTTCTCCACTAAAAAATCATCTACCAACTTTTATTTGTGCCGTCAACCAAGTGATACACTCTTGGTGGATGAAGGGAGTAGTTCCTTTTCCATTTGAAAATTTTAGCAATGTCTTCAATCATGTTAGAGTTGCGAGACATGTTATGCTGCTGCCCAATTGTTTCTATAGATACCCCCTCATATCAAATCTGTGTTATTTTCTAGTTTGCACTTTCTGTAATTTGCTAAGAGAGAGTGAGACTATCAAAAGACTAGTAAATTAAAGTGAGCTGTATTATTGTTGATGTTACTTTTGTTTGATGATTCCAAGTGCAGTTTTAGATTTTGTGAGTGAGGAGGCAATCGAGGATGCATGGGTTGTAGGAGCATATTTAAGTGACACTGACTTGCTTCTCACCCCATCCATTGGAAGTTTAAGTAAAACCTGGGAGGCTGAGAATGTCTTACAATCTGCTGCTGCTTCAGTTGCTGTTCGTGGAGTTTTGTTTGGGAATACCTGTCCTCTGTCTTCTAGGTATAGATAGTTTCTGAAAAATGTATTCTTTGTTTTTCGGTGAACAAGATGCTAATGGCAATCATTCTGGCTATGCAGGTGGCATGCAATTCGTCGTCCCATGCTCTGGCAAGTTGATCAGTCTGTGAAGCAGAATAAGGTAAGTTAGCTAAGTACATAATATTGGTGGCAACTCTATCTTTATCAGATTGATATCTTTGCATTTGATCTTCAGACATTTCTACTAGTTCTCTACTTCTCTTGTGCTCTGAAATCAGATAACTACCTTCCTAAAATGTTACTCCTGCCATCCCATTAGTTATTTTCGGCTGTCGCATTAGTAATGGCACATACCCAAAAAGGTACTTCCTCCGTCCCATTACAAGCGTCTAAGTATTCCATTTTGGGTGTTCCATTACAAGTGTCTACTTTCTAAAAAGGGAAATAATTATCACTTTTCACTTTCCTACTTTACCATTAACCATTTTCTCTCTCTTACTTTATTACTTATTTAATTATATTTCTATTTTTTTCTTTCATACTTTATCATTTAAATTATTCTTTCTCCTACTTTATCCAACTTAAACACCCCCTAAATACTTATTCCTTAATTTCCGTGGCCCTTAATTACTTAGACACTTGTAATGGGACGGATGGAGTAATAAGTTTGCCTTAAAAAATTAGTCAATTTAGTGGACTCCACCACTTTACACACAAAAACACCACTTCTTTAATCTACGTGCCCAAAATTAAGGTGTCATTACTAATGGGATGGAGGGAGTATTAGATTTCCAAATGCATCTATTGATGTCTCTTTGTTAGCTTCCTCAGACAATAGTTAATGTTGAGTACAAGTTGAATGCTTACTCAACTAGTCTTTTGTTTTATGTTAAGAGTTCATTACACTATCTTGGAAGTCAGCTTGTTTACGGCTAAGAAAATATTTTTTATGGGTAATAATTTTCTCTACATACATTCAGTGTCCTCTCTGTTATCAACCTAAATATCTCTCTTCATCTTGTAATATTACCCTTTACACATACCTTCACATCTACATCTTTGGTTTATTTATAATTCATACCATTTTCCACCTCTGTTTTATGCACTTGCAGAGTCGAATACTGAGTCAAAGGGTAGATGCTCCTACCAGTGCAAGTTTGTACAGCCATTCTACTTTAGCCACTGAGTATAATCCTGCACTCAAATGGCTTGGACATAGAGTCGCAGCAGATGCTGAAGGCCATGATGAAGTAAACTTTACTGAAGATGGCTGCTTTGGTATGAGCGTAGACGATGAGGTTGACGATGATGAAATAGAAGAGTGGTAGCGTGTGATGCTTTACTGCAGAGTTCTGTCTCGTGAATATGTAAATGGTGTATGTATATATGAGGTCTAATTTAGGAAATTTCTCTATTGAGGAATTGTTAACTGGTGGTGTTAGAACACGGCTCTTTCTAATATTTGGTACACGCCTGATGGTTTGTGGTTTAATCTCATGTGGTATAATTCTTTCGTGTTATTAATCATGTTTTATTATTGCGAGGTCATGTTCCGAGAAATGTGTACATTATATAGTTGAACCAATGGTATCTTTGAGTTATGAATTATGAATTTGCATGTGTAGCTGAAAATGTTAAGTGTGTCTGGCTGTTAAATAAAAATTCGAATTAATAAAGGACACTTGAGTGGTGCAACGTCCACTATAAGTGAGAGGTATAGAGTTCAAACCCTATTAAAATCCAATTATACCATAGCATATGTTACACTAAAGTAGTACACCCTTTCTTTGGATATATTTAAATCTTTTCTTCTCCCGTTTTTAGCCAAAACTTGAATGCACTTCATTTGAATCTTCGCATTAGGGAAACATGCATCAGAACAGTAATGTGCTGAGAATCCCTTTTTCAAATTTTATGACAGAGAGTAATAAATACATTACACGGTTTAAGTGTTTTTTATCGCCAAAAACTGAAATGTTTTGGGTTGAAGATCGAGAAACTTGAATAATTTGTTTGTGTTTGAGCAGAAAGAATTGTCACTAACAAAGAGAGGCATATTCTTGTCTTGCTTCTGTAAACATACCAGTTTGGATTGGTTTACAAGAAATCTCAAGCCATAGATTCGCAGTTACTAGCGGTTCCAAATAAAAGAAAAATGAAAGAGATGCTTGATTCTGTGCTTTTCTTAGTTGATCTAATATTCACGACTTGTTCTCCGGTTTTCTTGATTCCAAAAACAATTTAAGAAGGTTGATCAAATTTGAATTTGGTACGCAAATGGCAGATATGGAGTATGAGAAGGAGATAGAGAGGGCGCGTAGGGATCTAAGAGCCCTCATCTCTTCCAAGAGTTGTGCCCCAATCATGCTTCGCTTGGCGTAACTACACTATATATCTCTAACATTAACATACAATACAAATTTAGCCTTTGAGCAATGAGTAGATCTTGCATGATACAATTATTAGCTAAAATGATGTTATGGTTGTTGCAGGTGGCATGATGCTGGCACATTTGATGCAAAAACTAAGAGTGGAGGTCCCAATGCTTCAATTAGGAACCAAGCTGAGCTCAACCATGCTGCAAATAATGGTCTCAAAACTGCCGTTGATCTCTGTGGTCGGTTCATATCTTCCAAATCTATTCTCCATTTCTTCTCTCGCTCAAAAAGAGATTACTAATGTAGGAGTAATAGTTTGGCGAATTAGGAAAAATTGAAAATCATGAGGAGCTCCTTAGTTTAGAGAAATTTCATTGTGCGTGCCTTCCTTCGTTTTGCATTACTTATGAATTATAGATTACACAGTCTGATGGTTTTGGTTGGTTTTGGCAACAGAAGAAGTAAAAGCTAAACACCCGCGAATTTCATATGCAGATCTTTACCAGGTAGGACACCTATATACTTGTACTTTTTATTGCCTCATCTTCAAAGATTGACTATATGAACAAATTGTTAACGTATTATGCTTGATTGTGTTGATACAATCGAAACATTTACCATTACGAAATTCTGATCCGCCTTTCTTTTACTACCTACTTCTCAGCCATTTTGTTTTTGAAAATCTATAAATTTGAAAATCTATAAATCTGTTTCTGAATTTTCAGCTTGCTGGCGTCGTTGCTGTTGAGGTAACTGGAGGCCCCACCGTTGAGTTTGTTCCAGGCCGAAAGGTAAACATATGCATGCGGTGGTTTTCTTCCCTCTCCACAAACACAGTTGTCACTTTTCATAAAACGTAGTATTGTTTTGGCAGGATTCCGTGGCCTCCCCGGAAGAAGGCCGCCTTCCCGATGCCAAACAAGGTTAGAAATCGAGCAATCTCATTTATCACTTGAAATCAATGCAAGTTCTTGTTTTGACTCAATTGCATTCATCATTCAACTTTACATTTGAGATGTATTTAAGCATGCATCTAGCATATGATTACACAACTAGCAATAGCATTAAAAGATCTTGGTTCTACCAACTCCATCCTATACCTTATACTAGGTCTTCCCTCCATCTCCTATATGTGGATGGTTAGAGGAGAAATCCTTGTGCTTTTAGTTGTTTATCTTTTGAACTTCATTACAAAACTTACAAGTCAAAATCATATGAATTATGAAGGCGAACAAAATTTATTTGGTGAAAATGAAATTCCTTCATCTTGGTTCATGCATCTTATAACTTTTTCATTGAGCTATGCAAGGTTCCTTTGCGTGTTGGTGCAATTTATGCTCCTCTCACTTAGCACTCTAGATCTTTCTCATATTTGTAGGTGCTTCTCACCTGAGGAATGTTTTCAATCGAATGGGTCTATCCGACCAGGATATCGTAGCACTATCTGGGGGCCATACACTGGTACTTTTACATCTCAAATTTCTCAATCTTCAATGCATGGATGTGACACACTTGCAAGTTGCAACTTGTTATAACAGGGACGAGCACATCCTGAGAGATCTGGATTCGAAGGCCCTTGGACCCGAGATCCACTCAAATTCGACAATTCTTACTTCGTGTAAGATATTGAACACAAACTACTCACTTGTTTCATATCTTTTCTCTAAATCGGATGCACTTGTGTAATCAACAGTGAGCTTCTCAAAGGAGATTCAAAAGGCCTGCTAAAGCTACCCACTGATAAAGTTATGGTGGAGGATCCACAATTTAGGAAATATGTCATCCTCTATGCTAAGGTACACATTTATACACACCTCATTGAGTTGTAAAACCACAAGCGACACTAAATTAATTATAAATCCTCGTCGAGTTGTATATGCATGATCAATGACTTGATGTTTTCATCATCCCTTATTTTTGTTTGACCATTTGTGTATGTTGTATTGTTAAATCGCATTCCCACGGCAGGATGAAGAAGCATTCTTTAGAGACTATGCTGTTTCGCACAAAAGGCTGTCGGAGCTGGGATTCAGTCCACCGTCGCGTTTGAGATTGGCCATGAAGAAGACAATGATCGCGGCTGCTGTTGCTGTAACAGTGGTGTTTCTGAGTTACTTGTATGAAATGAACAAAAGAGAGTATCTAAAGTGAATAGTATTTGTTCCATGTAATTACTCAATATATGGTTTGTGATTGTTGGCAGATTCCTTTCCTCGCTTTTGTAATTTGTTGTAGATTTTAGGTAAGCACATGGAATGATTCAGCTAATTATAAGATGTAACAAACTGAATTCAATTTGGAACTTGGAAGATGACAAAATGCTTGCACATAAAAGAGAGACAAAAACGGGAAAATCGTTATCAAACACAAGACTGCAAATAACAACATCAGAATCTAATCTTGATCAGAGGATTCTGTTTGTACATTTGGCGATAGGGTTGAGGAAAGTTGTTGAGTGGGAAGAAAAGAGAAACGGTTTTGGTGGAATTTGTATGGATTGGAGACTTCCTTCTAACATTTCTACCACCTTGTAGCATGCAGCTGCTCATTTTATCTGGAAAATAATTATCACTCGATTGTATCACCACGGTCCCACCAGGACTTTGAACATGAGGGCTCTTTGCAAGAATGAAGCAGTTTGGGGAGTTCCGCTGAGTATCCATGGCAGCACAACAAGACTGTCAGAATCAAGAGATGGCTGCCTCTCTCCTGCATTTTCTCACATATGACTTTTTTCTTAACGTTTTATGTTAACTACAAATACTAGAAAACGAATACTACTTGGTGTGTACCCATACTCCTAGTTCTAGAAAATGATTTATGCCATATTGTTTGGACAACCATTGACTGTGGTCTGTGGGTGGTCCCAAGCGTAATTGGTGTGAAAGTGTGAAGCCATGGCTCACTTAACCAAGTCTCCTGCAAACTTTTAATATCATCACCATGTTTGAATGTCTATCTATTTATGTTTCTTAATTTTGTTACTTCAATCATGGACACTAATTATAACCCATTGAATTTGGTATATATTCATTTTCGGGCGGTCCCCAACTCACTTCGCCATTTTTAATTTAAGACACATATATTATTCACATTACTTTAAGTAATACATATTTATATTCACTACAACAAAAAGTAGTTATAACGACACACTTTTGGCGACACACAAAAAAGATGTCATAATAAAACCTTTTTTGAGGCACCAAAACTTATAATATTGACCGCTGGATATTCATTTGAGGCTATTACAACATCGAATACTATATGTCGCTATACTAGGCACATTATGACATTAGCCTACGTCGAAACATCCAATAGAGGCTGTTACAACACAAAAAACTATAATCGCTATTCTACATAATTTTGAATTGAAGAATAATAATAGTTTTTCTAAAAATAATAAAAAGAATTATGTCGTTCACGTCTTAAGTGGACGCCAATAGGCTATATTTTCTTATATATATTGGATATATACACGCTTTAGTGTAATATTATAATATTTTATATAGATAAACTCAAGTTATTAGAAAATCAAATTATACGCATACCAAATTTAATGGCACTAGTGCTTAGTGTTTTATGTGAAAGAGAATTGTTAAACAAATTAAATACGCTTGTACATTAATACTTTTAAAATTGATAAATTAGATTAGATGATGTACAATTAATAGAAAGAAAATAAAAAGTTGACTTTTGAGTTTGACATCCCAACACCAAGCCTTGCTGATGATCAACACCGCCGCCCCTCTCATCTTCTTTACCTAATGACCTTCCATCTTTCCTTTTCCCTAACCCTGAAATTCTAATTTTCACCGCCCCCTCTTGAGTAAGCGCAGTAAATGAGCGATTGCCGCAGTGGGCTGCCCTCAAAATACTATATTCTTTTTCGTAGTGGTGAAATCGAACTGTTCGCCAATTGAAGTCTAAGCAGACGTGGTACTAATTTAATCTTCCATATTTTACAAGCTTACACTAATTTTTGAATCCAACTTTGATGTACTAAATATAACTTTTGCATTACATTTAATTATTTAAAAAAAAATTGATTAGCCTCGTGAAAGTATAGTTATATACTCATTGGCAATTGCAGGTGGTATTTCATGAGATTGAACAATCTTTCGTGTTTTGTATCTCTTGCAGATCCATTATTATCAAAAGAATGTGTTTTTCTTTGTTTTATGTGCTTGGAGTATTGAATTGTTGATTTTTTCAACTCAATCTATATCTTTGTTCATAACGTTTGTAATTTTTCCAACTTTGTTCTGTTTTTCTAATGAAAATCTTCTCATCTCTGCTCCTTGTTGAATTTGAGTTCTATAATTAATTATTACTGATTAGGCTTATGTAATTGGTTCCTTGTTCATGCTAAAAAGAAAACAGAGTTTGTAGCTTGAAACTTGTCAGCTATAAAGTTTTATATTGATAATGTTTCAAGATATGATTAAGCAGGTTGGATTGATGTAATCAAGTCCAAGTAGTAATCTTTCCATCAAACCAACAATAAGCATTAATATAATTGAGTCCAAGTCTATGTCTAAGAAGTGATCTCTCCATCAAACCAACAATCTCTCAAGAGAAGCAGAGAGCCTCTGTCCATTCTATTCATTCTTCTTAGAAAACCAATGCACGCTGGAAATAGTGGATCTCATTCTTTGAACAGTTAGTTCCCCCACTGCATCACTCATTAGGGAACCTAGAGTAGTGTATGATCAATATATATGTTTTGGCTTCACATGTTTGAAGTATCTTGTGTTGGATGCAGCTCTGTGTTGGATTTTTTGCTATTATCTCATTGGTAAAATAGCTCTTGGTAATAAGGCTATCACTTCACATTTCTTGGCTTGTTATTGAAATTTGTTTGTCCTCACACATAGTGAGTTAGATTCAGGAAAGTTGACATAAATTAATATTGGTGGCTCTATTTCTAAGAATTTGCTTTGTGTATCTTTGTCTGTTTAAATGAGGATGCTCACATAAATATTGTGTTAGCAATCTAAATTAGCTCATTGATAATCTCTGCTTATTATGTGAACAGTGGAAACTGTTCTCCAAAAGATTCTGTCATCAAGTATTTCTTGATTACAAAACGGCTTATAGAATATTTTTAAGCATTGATATGTTTCTCTTTATTAGAAAATGGTTCTTGTATATCTTTTCATAGATTGTTGACTGCAAGTTTTTCTGCCAACAAGATAAATGTAAATATGAAGAAATCCTTACTCCATTGATCATGCACTGGCCCCTTTGATTTTACTCAGTAAATGAGTCCTAGATGCTTTCACACAAGCTAACTGAACTGCAGAACGGATGCTTATACAGACAACCCCTTCATATGGAGATAAGAAAAGAAAAGGGAATCTTGGCCACATATTTTGCCATGTATCCAGAGAAATATCTGGTGTTTCAAATTCTAGAGCCCTGAGTCTTCAAAGAAAAGAAAAAAAAAATCAATGTGCAAGTTATGCAGGATGCACAGAGCTCATTTGAGGAAGAGATATTGTGGATATTATGCTATTTTGCTGTATGCTCTACTAAGAAGTGGAGTTTGTGATGATCAGAATTTGCAAGTTATGTCCTGTCTGTTTAGGCTCTATAAAATTTTCAAAAGTTGATGTCAATTATTTGAATATTTAGTTGTCATGTAATTTAAGTTTGTTCTACCTGTGAAATTAATATTATGGAAGGGTTGGTTGATCCCTTGCTATTATAGTTCTTTCTTCTCCAATCTACCTTTTACCACTAGAGTAGTATAATTCAATTTTTCTCACTTCTTTATTTAGCAAAAAAGCTTTGGTTTATGATCTATATTGTGGGATTGATGAATTATGCAGTTTCTCACATTATTCACCAACAGTTGTCTTAGTGAAATTAATGTAACTTTGTAGTTTGTGTAAATTGTATGAAGTTGTCCATATTTAGTTCGACATAATTAGATGTGTAATTGAAGAGAGAATTGTCGAGCTCAAACTTTCTAATGTACAAAGTACATTTGAGACTCACAATCATAATTGGATCTAAAGAAGTTTATTGAGGACAAACAATCCAAGTAGCATCAAACTCAAATTTTATTTATTTATAGTGAGGAGTTTCACTAAATGAGATTGATCACTAAACTGGACAACTCAAATGGACTTTAGATTTAACCATGTAACTAGATTCAACCATGAATTAAACAATACATCTGTAGGCTATAGCTTATGTTATATAAATAATAAATTTGATCATTTATATATCGAAATGTTTTGTTAAATCAAAAGGGTTAATATATAAAATTACAACCAATTTATGTATTAGTAATATACATTTATTTTCCTTCTATTCACATTATATTAGGGGTCTAGTCAAGTTAAGTTGATACTAGTACTGAAAAGCTAAAATTTGACCGACTCATCTATTATCAAATTGAGTTCGTTCTAAGTTACCAAATTTGTTCAACTTGCATTGAATATCATCCATAATTTCTTCCCACAAGCATGGATATTAATTATATTTCAGAAAATATAAACATTTACTAAAGTTCATTATTTTCTTAAATCGAATGAGTTTTATAAATTATTTATATATCTATCAAACTAACACAATAATATAATGAAACTAACTAATGAGTCGAGCGGTGTCAACCTCGAGTTTAACTCGTCTAGTTAATCTGCTTTACTGATCGAGCACAAGTCTCTCATTGCAATCCAAGTAAACTTTGTTCAACTCATTTGCAGCTCTGTACTGTATTGGTCCATAAGAATCGAATATATATCTAGTTTACATCCTAAATTATCAATTAATCTAATAAAAGAATTATGAACTGTTGATAATTAAATAATTCACAATAAAATATGCAAACTATTTGAAAACTACATAATAAATATTTGTTATGAATATGAATATACAAAAATATGTTACTAATAGAAATATTAGTTAATTACAATAAAATATTTTCAAACTATTGATAATTAGTTGATTTTATTAATTGTAGAAAATAAATACTATTTGTTACGAATAGAAATATTAGTTTATTCGATATGACTTCAAAAAAATATATTTTTCTTTATTTTTATTGGAGGGAAATATCTACCTTGTAAAACCCCATAGTTATCAAAAAAGAATGAAAAAAATTAGAAAAATGAAATGTTCCCGCCTCCCTCGCGGGTAAAACTTAAGCGCGGCATATATAATTTTTTTCATTTTAATCTTTTACTAAATTCTACATCCCTAGTTTAAAACATAGGCGGCAGAAACAATAACCGTCTGCACTACTTTATCTCCACTTCAGGAAAAAACTCAATTTGAATATCAAATTGCTATCGCGGAATATCGCAGAAATTAGGAACCTTGAGGCTGAAAATTGACAAATTTGAGGCGGCGGAAGGATTTTAGAAGCCGAGAACAAAGATTATCAGGTGGCCGCCTTCAATCTCCGTTCTGATGTCTTTGTATATCCCCTGCCTTTCATTTATATATATAGAATTAAGTGATTTTTTTTTATTTGATCAATGACTTTTGTTTCTAATTATTTTTATTCGTGTGTTGATTTTTATTATTCCAGATCGTTTGTTCTATTTCCTGATGTTCTCGACAACCTAGTACAGTTACTGATGTTTCTCATTGCATTACTAATTTGGTGATTTCTAATCCAATTAATGTGTTTAGTGCGTGCATGTTTTCCTGGGTCTTGAACCGAGATCTGCTTTTTTACTTAAAAATGGATATAGCCATGTTCTGATTTTCTTGCTTGATCACAACTACAGCATAGCCATGATTTAAATAATTCTATTGTCTATTTTGATCGAAGTTCATGTTTTACCCAAAATATTTGTAGAGGCATATTAATTACTAGACAATGTTAAGAGGATTGCTATAAGGATTCTGCTTTATGCCATTTTAATAACAGTATTACACTTTAATTTGGTGATTCTTAGAATAAGAAAATAGCTCTCATGATCTTTTACAGGTGTTAAGTGGACTTGATGGTAATCCTTTGCAAGGAATTGTTACAGACGAGAAATCTACAGGACTATTTGTTGTGCTAGCATTGTATAGATTTGACTCAAAGCCCTTCTGCAAATGAGGGAAGGAGACTGATTGTGGCTTGAGGTACGAGCGGTAATTGAGAATATGCTGAAAATCTGAAGTTCTAAAAAGAATTGATAAGGCAAAACTCTATAGCTCTTCAATTCACTCTTTCGTTTAGGATACTCTCATAATTACATTAATTTTATAAATTATTATATTTGCAACTCACCTTATGTTTTCTTGTTGATATGTTTTATGATTTCTTAATTTCTCTGAAGATGGATATATATGGAATATAATTACTTGAACTTGTTTTTTTTTCCTAATTACTTGCATTTCTCTATTATGTTTATTTTCATATAGTTGCTCAAAGACGTTTATTCTGCTGTGTAGGTTTATGACTTTAAGGCACTTCTCCCTTGTGTTAATCAAAGAAGTATGCTCTTCTTGCATGATAGAAGAGCGGAGAAGAAAATACTGGACTAGGTTCCAGTTAGCTCATTTTTTTCCAATAAAAAGGGTAATTCTTCAAGTATATTCTTAGTGCTCTAGAGCAAGCAATATGTAATTATAATGTATTTGGTTAAATCTTCATTCTTGGCATTATGGATATTAGTATATAGTGGAGAGGTACTTGTATCAATATATTACTGCATTGCTGATATTAATCTTACTGCTTCCATGAACTTGTATTTAATGTATTATTGCTTCATTTATCTTACAGGGGGATATCAAATTGATATATGGTTTCGTTACTTTTGTATTTCAGGTGATATCTAGTTCATGAAGTTGGAAGTGTTGAATTCATTCAACTAGAGATCTAAAGGTATTTGTCATATATTCTTTCAAGTTGGAATTTGTGAGCAATATGGTTTCTTTAGATCTTTTCCACCAAAACAGATTGGCAAAGGAAAGAAGGAAGCTATGTCGGCAGCAACTCACAGCTTTAGAAGAATTCAAGCTACTCTTTATTACTTTCAGTAGCATGATAATTGTATGTTCTATGTTATCAAATAGGTAGTTAGGTTAGTGTTCTTTTGAAAGCTCAAAAGATTAGAATGAATTATTTAGATATTTTTTACTGATCAATGTTTTTATTGTTATGGTTTTGTAATTAGAATTCTTTGTACATATATTTGAGATTAATAAAATATTTTATTGGATGTCTTTTGATTATTTGTTCCCTTTTTCTAATTTATCGAAATAAATTTGACACTAAAATATAAAGCTGAAAATGTGTATTTTAAAATATTGAGCAATATTTTTTAAATATATTAAGAAAATTATTAAATTAATTAAATTACAAATGTAGAAAATAGCAAAATAATTCAACTACACTGACACTTTAATATGTTGTAACAGGTCGGCGTTTTGAAATTCGTAAATTAATTTTTTAATTCTAAAGCAACCTAAAAGGACATTTTGAAATGTCGTTATACCGTTACATGCTTTTCGCTGCATGTGCACTGGCGACATCAAAAATCACCGTAGGGATAGATAAAATGTTGCTATATGAAGTCTATCAGGGCATTTATTAGTGTCTTTGTTTACATTATTCTTTAGCTTTCCTTCAATCCCGTGCCCAAAAGCAAACACTCATTGTCGGTTGAATGGAGGGAGTATTTATATATATTTTTTTATCTATTCAAAGACATCAGAAGTGATGGAGATTAATTTCTATTAACAAAGATGTTCAGGGTTTAAACAAACACCATCCTCCCTCCCCTAACTAAGAAAATGTTTGTTAGCGTCCGCATGGGTAGCTCAATTGGTTCTTGGATGACAGAATTGTTGCAAGAAAATGTTTGTTAATTTTCTATAGTTACATATTGGTTAGAATCTTATAAACTTTAGTTTTATTGTGTTATTCCTTTTTAAGAATTTTTGTAAACTGTGAACAAATCTATACTAATAGAAAAAGAGCCAGTGTGACAAAATATTGAATCGCCTAATATACCCCTATCATATATTTAATTTTAAGAATAATTGTGTAAAATATATATTATCAATTCATATTTATAAAATTAACATACATACGTTCAATACCCAATTCCATCCATATTTTGCTTATCATGTTTGCAACTATGTCTACTTATATGTGCGGTGGTAGGGGATAAGAATGACCATGATTGAGATAATTAATCAACTTTTCAATAGAAAATTGGCGTGAATCGAAAATTGAAAATTTTAATGTCTATTAGTTATATATATAGAGGAAATGTATAAAAATAACCATTTTAAGATAGTAAAGATAAAATTTGACCTACTAATATAAAAAGATAAAAAATAGCCTCTTATTTCACGAATTTGCACATTCAAATTCGTGAAATGGTGTTTTTACACTACATTTCATGACTTGCACATGCAAATTCGTGAATCGGTGTGTAAAATGCATCATTTCACGAATTCGCATCTGCAAATTCGTGAAAATGGTGTTTTTACACTTCATTTCACGAATTCTCCCATGCATATTCGTGAAATGTGTGTAAGATTTACCATTTCACGAATTGACATGTGTAAAGTTCTTTTGGGTAAAGTTCTTTTTCTAAGGAATAAATTCATGCAGTCTCGTTGTAGTTGACCATTAAATTTTTAATTTCGTATTATAATACCCTGCTCTTCTCCAATAAGTTTTTAGAGGAATTTTTGAACTTATACGTATAAGACGATCATTGCTCAGAGAAATTTTGAGAAAAATATTTCAATTCCAACAAAAGAATTTATAAGAGTTGCATAAAATTACAATTTATTGATCTCCACTGTGTGCTACCAATGGATGTGATAAGGGTGCTTAAAGGAATTCATTCCGAAGCACAAATGTGATCTGCCTAGGTAGCTAGAGTCCCGAGGTCTATAGGAGAAAGAGACCCTCCGGTGGCTAGAGGTCTGGGGTCATAACAAGTAACAGTAGGGTGTGACATTTGTGCACCACTAATGAATGAAATGCTTTGACATGCTTGGAAGTGTTTTCCTTTTTAAAACCTTCTAAGTTATGTAAGAACGATTGGATAAACTATTTTGTTCAAAAATTGTGAAATATTTTAGCAAATTCTAGCCCACTAAGTGCATTAGTACTTAACTCAAATGTTTCTCAAACATTTTCAGGTTGACAGGTTGGTGCTGACGGAGCAGAGCTGAGACTAGGATTTATTTCATATTTTTTACTTCTGTTGAATTAACTTTTGCTATGTCATTTGTTTGTTCTAAACTTGAGACTTCTATGTTGATATGATAAATGACATCTTTTGTCGATTTGAGACTCATAATTTCTATTCTAATTCATTGAATATGGGCAATCAAAAGCACGATACTAAACTTTTGCGATCCTCAAGTTCAGTTGTATTGTTGATTAATTTTCATCATTTGATGTCTTTCTTTCTTCAATTAAAGCAACGATTACCCGATCTCAATGGTATATCATCTTGATTATCCAAGTTAAGTAAGGTTCACAGTCATTTCCTTCATTTCTTATGTCTTTGGAAAATGGGGTGTGACACGTAAATTGAAGAATATGATTTTTAATTTAATATTCAAGTTGGGAATAACAATTACTGAGTATAAATGTCATTCAAATTTTAAAATAAATTAATTTTATTTTATATTTAACACTTAAAAGTATTAATCTACACTTGTCTAGCTGGCCATAACGTGACTATTTACCATCACTCTTTCTTAAAACTCACTCTTTCTTAAAATTCGACATTTAATAACTTATATGGAATTTACTTAAAATTAAACTATATCGATTTTTTCTTTATGACTATAGAAGTTAGGAACTTAGGTCTAAGGGTATACGAAAAAAAACAATTTTTGTCATAGGATATCAATATTATATTAAAAGTTGTTGGGAAAATGAATGAAAATATCCATCCTCAGTTTTGATGATACCAAAACTCTAGTTACTCTAAAGACTGATCTTTTATTGATTCAAGTGTTAGAATCAATCTTCTTAAATATAGTTGTTTAGAAACTAGGCTGAAGTTTGAAGATCCTGAAGACCGAAGAAACTGCTTACAGCATGCTGATGAGAAGAAACTGGTGGTCAAATACTGACATCAACTAAGTTAGTTTTACTCATTCAAAACTGATGTCGATCAGTTTTTGGAATGACCAACCAAAACCTGAAGTCAAGACTGCTGCTGACGTGGACACATGAAACTGATTGTCAAGCATCAATTTCGAAGAAAGACAACCTTAGAACAACATTAAAGAAGTTGCTATGTAAGGCGGACATTCTCTTTGTCAAGCTGATATAAAGTGATAGATGACAAAACTGAAGATATGCCGTGCCACGTGGAAAGCTGTAGCAGTTGACACAAGGACAACTGCATTAAATGCGAAGGTTGCAGAAATCGTCCTTCTTCATCTCGAGTCGCGCGGATTTCCCTTTTCGTGCAACAAGGACCTGTAACACCTCTCCTCCGCTGGCGAAGAGTATGAGAGCTACCGAAAGCATTGAGAAGAGAGAGAAGATCGATTGTGAGACATATTTCGGAATCCCTATCACAACGGCAGATTTCTGAGAAGGCGATCTTGGCTTCAACGGATCTATTCCAACCTCTGCCAATAAATATGTTCTCACATTCTCCGATTCAACCACCGATTCTAAACATAAGCTGAAACTATGCTAAAATTGTTAGCCAGCCCTCCTACTGCCTCCATACTTAAAATCGAAGAAGAGAACACAAGCTCCATTTGCTAACACTCAGTTTCTCAAAGTATTTTTCGTTCTCTTAAACCTAGGCCTTACATCCTTTCTATCTTAAGCCCAACGTTCGTTTGCAGAGAGGCTTTCTCTGTAAACAGTTGAAGCATTTTGAATCAACCTTCCCCCCCCCCCCCAATTAGAAAAGAGAGTTTGAGTGCGTGTTCTAGTAAGAGGTCTGAACACATGGTTTTTAGCACATGTAAGCTAAATTGTATTAGTCTCTTAGTACCCGTAAAACTAAGAAGAGAAATCCAACCCGGGGTGTTGGTATCAGCGAGTGAAGCTGATCTAAGGTTTACAGTGCACCTGAAAGCACTTGTGAGTGATAAGTTGTTTGATCAACAACTCGTGGATGTAGTAGAGTTTGCTCCGAACCACGTAAAAATCTATGTGTCTTTACTTCAGTATTTTACATTCTTTATTGCGCAAACATATCCTGAATACTGACTCATAAAAGCTGATCACTCTTAATCTTGTTTCTAAGTGATAACATAAAGGCTATTATTTAAACAAGTTTCTGCTGCCGAGTTATTAGTCTAACTGACCAACCTTAAGGTGGTCAGTAAGATTCATAACTCTCTATGTTCTTTCGTTTAAAAGTTGATCCTTGTTTGAATTTGTGACTGTCAACCAGTTTGGCAGTTGTGAGTTAGAAACTGACTAACAGTTTTAGTCAACAACTTTAATATCGCATTCAAAAACTGAGCTGTGCAAAACTGATACTCAAGTATCAGTCTCCTATCAACAGTTTCGCGAAAAATAGCCCTCTGGTGTATTCACCCCCACCCCCCCAATACACTAGTTCAGAACCCCTCCGGAACCCAACAAAAGTTATTTTTTTTTTTAAATCTATTATGTTTATTTATTATCTATACTATAATAAAAAGGGAATCATCAATTTGGAATGAATTTCAAATTGATTTCAATAGTAATTTTAAAAATAAGGTAATATTTGAAGACTCAATTTTAGCAAAAAAAAAATTAAAAATTAAAAAAAAATTCATTATGCATGTATGTGGAGAGAGATAGAGCACTTTCGAAAATATATTTCTTGAACTGGTTCGTGGAGACGTACTCTAGGTGTAGTGCTTATTAACACTCTTGTTCCTTGTTCGACAAAATCACTCACGATGAACTCTCTTCCTACTTTTTATTATTTATTATATTTGTAATTAGGTTTGGACTCATACTTTGCCCCGATTTGATCTCCGAGGTCGTAAATTACAAATGGGCCCAATTAACTTAATTGGGCTTTTGGCTTGGCCCAAGATTTATTAAATTGGGCCTTTCCCTAGTTAGCCCAATTAGGTTGAGGATTGAACATCAGTTTTTATTCCTCGATCCGCGTGTATTCTTCAGTTAGAATCTCCTGGATAAACTGAATTTTGATTTCAGTGAAAAACTTTCAGTTTTCAATAAGAAATACTGATTTAGTTAATATTAGTATTTTTTTATCTAGTGTCTTGTCTTCAATTTCTTCAAAATCTTCTAGTCTCCATTTTGCTTGAACTTGAGCTTCCATAATCCTATAAAAAAATGACTCAAACAATTGAGTTCTATCAAAATTTAATCCAAGGAAAACAAGCATTTGGGTATCATCAAAACTGAAGTATGATATTTTATTCATTTTCCCAACAAGTCTCCGAATAAATCAGGAGTGATTTTTCAAACCTTGGCGACTGTCTAGCGAGCCTCTAGCCCTTCTTTTTAGACCCAAACCTTTATCCAACCTTATTATTAGTATGTCTAAAATATCCCCATAAAATTTCATGGCCTCTGGATGAGTCTAACCCACTCCTTGATTCTTCGAACTCAACGTACCAGACTTTGACATTATTATGCAATCATTTTCAAACGTGAATATCTCCCGTGTTTTTAAGTGTTTTCTGAGTAAATCTAATTGCAAAATGTTAGACCCTCATCCTACAGTAAAACCTCTATAAATTAATAACCTTGGGACCATGAAATTTTATTAATTTAGAGAGATATTAATATATCGAT
>JAYJMF010000036.1:1972165-1983093 GCA_036873715.1 Salvia sclarea | reverse complement strand
CCCCCCCCCCCCCCCCCCCCCCCCCCCCCCCCCCCCCCCCCCACCGTAATGCTGCAGCTTTCTTCGTCACCTCCTATATACAATGGATCTATGGTGGTCAATTGTCTTCTTTTATCCATTTAATGCAGCTTAGATGAGCTGCTTTGCGTTGGACCTTCATCTTCCCCGTTACCAATACTTTCTACATATTTTGGCATTGAAAGTTCAGCTAATTTTCACAGACTGGTTCAATCTGATAGTGAATTGAAGCTTTCTGGGTACATTTCTGATCCTCAGGGAATCTTCTCTCTGAAGGTAAATATAATGCAGTTTGTTCTTTATTATGTAATGGAGAAAGAAGCTTTTCTGATTGATGGTTGATTGATATTGCAGGCAATCCAGTATGTCTGTATCCATGTCTATGGTTCCCCTCTAGAGTTGTTATTGGTGAAAGTTATAGTCTGAAGATATGAAATGTTTAGTCTTGTATTTCTTAAATTGTCTATGCAGACATCAACTCAAGATTTGTCTACAAGGGACCCATTCATGAGCTAGTGAATCAGTTGGCTGCTAAATTTGATTTGTCAAGCTCCTGGCAGCTTGCCACCAGTTCCCAGAGGGAGAAGCAGAATAAGCATGATACGTGTCCAGCCTTCATTCTTAATGTACAATGCCCAACATCTTATTATGATATTATTGGTTCTGAAAGATCAAGAACTTCAGTTGAATTTAAGGTATCTTTCCTGGTGTAGCATAACTTCATTAAGTTTTGTTGATTGTGAGATTTCTCACTGCATCTATAGAATGAAACTGTTCCTGCTTTCAGCAGAACTATGAGTTCAGTGTTGTCGTTTTCGTTATTAGCATGAGATAGAGAAGCAACAAGATTCAGATGTCATTATTCTTGTTATTGTGAGATTTGCCAAAATGATGGCCAGAGCTATTAAGGACTTAATGTGTAGTTTCAGCAATTGTTTCTTGGTTATTTGGGTCGATCAACTTTGTTCACGGCCTTCAACTTCATCTCTCGAAATGTCTGTTTCAGTGAATCGTATTTTATTGGCTGTTTGTCAATATTTATTCATTGTATTTACTTTTCTGTAATAGGATTGGGCACCCGTTCTTACTTTCATAGAGGATGAAATGATGCGTCTTTGGACCAAAAATACATCTCATGGTAATTCACGACTCTTATGTTGATAAGTTATGTGCTAAAAGAATGTTCACTCGCATGGTAAAGAGAATTGAGCACTTAATTCACCCAAAAAGTCTTTTAGATGGAGCTCGTGTCGAGTAACTTTAGTTAAAGGTGATGCACCTAAATGATTTCTGTTGGTACTTCTGCTACTGGCAGGAAATTCTTTTGATGGAAATGGAATGAAAGTAGGTTTTCTCTCTCTAATCATCAGATACTTTTCTAATATTTTCCTTTTTGAATCTGAAGTTATGTTAGGTAATGTTGAAAGTGGAAAAAGAAAGTGCCGTAAACAGACCAGCCTAATTCCTCTAGATCTTTGCTCTACACATTGGGAGAAGCCATATGAAAACCACGATAGCACTCTGGATTTAGAAGAGACTGTATTTGCATTTGGAAAGTCCTGCAGAAGAGTTCTCAAGCTTAAAAAGTTTGAGGTAGAGGCAGATCTACTACCTGAAACTGACTACATAAGTCAAGCATGTGATAAATCTATGGCTGTTGAAGAAGGAATTAGGGGGAAAGAGATTATAGACCATATGTCTCCTTGGTGTGTTTCCTCACCACTTCATGTGGCAAAGGCAGATACTTATGGTCAAAAGAAGGATGACCTATCTTCAGCTTTAGGGAACATCTTACCTGCATACAATGAGAACATAGATAGCATGTTATTAGTTGGAGGGGGTTCTATTGTTTGTCTTTATTTTGGAGATGATAGACATATTGACAAGGAACATGACATATCATTTCTTAGAGGTTGCTCCAAAAGCTTGATGCAAGAGAGAAGATCACCTTCAAGGGATGTGAGATTTGAACTTGGACGAGATCGTTACGTAGCTAAAAGAAGGCGGATTGATTGTGATATCACGGAAGATGAAGTCAATCCGGTGATTTGTGGAGGAGATTTTCGACGCAGTGCACTCCAACCATTTCAGTGTTCTACAGTGACTAGACATAGCATCAGTGGAATGCTGGAATCTCCTCTAAGGGACTCAGTGAAGTCATCTTTCTTAGGCAATATTCTACCTGACTCTGAGCAATTCTGGGAATCCACTTCTAGTTGGCAATCATTCAGGTCTGGATGGTCTCCTCTAACTACAAAAGAAACTGAGATCATGTTTCTTGACAATGATAATTTTCCTATTGAAAAAAGCTTAGTTGAAGGTCACTCTAGATCTGGTAAAGATATTTTACATGGATGTCCTATGGCTACTCAGGGAGAAGTTCAATATCACAATCATAGTCTTGAAGATACAAAGTATAATTGGCAGCAGCATGATTGCTCCTTCACGAACTTTCCCCTTGATGAGGAAATTGGTAAAAGTCAGTTGGTTTTTGAAATTTTTTCAAAGCCAGTAGAAAGATTCACAGATGCACACTGGTCACCATCACCCTTTTATGGTGAAAAAGTTCTCAAGAATCATTCAGGGGCATCATCACATGACACTTCTCAAGATGATTGGGAGCATGGAAGGAGAAATAATAGGAATCAGGGGACAATGCTGAACAAAAAAACAAGCTTCTCAAGGAGCCATTCAGCTCCACCATATTACAGGGGGAGGAGAAGATTTCTTGATTTGACTGACACTTCATCGTTGTCTGTAAAGGAATCTTTCGAGAACATATATGCTGGTGGACATTCTGCCACAGGTTTTTGCTCTAAAGACCAACTCTTATTTATTAATTCAATATGCTAAATTATTAATATAGACCAGTAGAAGTGAAAGAAAAACTAAATTTTGTAGCGCCTAGCGACTTTAGAAATGGACAACTTCATGCAGAAACCATGAACTTTAAATGTTCAAAGAAACCTGTTGGGCAATACCATCCGTCTCCGATAGGAAAGCAAGTCATGGATTGCACAGCTGCTAAAAGGTCATAAATGCTTTTGGCATTGAATGTTGTAGATGAAATTCTGCACTTGATCTAAATTTTTCTGCTTGCAGATCAGTGGTTGAAATAAAACCAGAAATCATAGCAGTTCAGAAAAGAGGAAGAAAAGAAGATGAATTTACCAACATTGAGCCTGTTGAGTGTAAGTGTCTTCTTGATCATAAGAACAATTAGGTGGAGATCTTTTCCCCTTTGATATGATTAGAAAACAACCATCATACCTTTGTGATTGGTTTTAACTTTTAACTCAATGTTTCTACAATTATCTAATACTAGAATTTGCCCTTCGCGCTATGCACGATAATAGTTAAAAAAATAAAATGAAAACACAATTATGATTACAAAAAAATGAGAAAAATTAAAATATCGAAGATTCTAAAAATAAAATGTTGAATATAAATCATTATTAATATAGACTAAAATCACGAACTATTGAGACCTTAATGAAAATATCCTAGAGTGCGATCCTGTGAGATGTAGGAAATGATATTTTATTTAAACTCAATAATTCAAACGCTAATGCGAATTACAACTATTAAATAATACTGTATTTTTTTTATAAACAGTAAAATACAATAAAATTTTATGTTCAAGTACCTAGTGAGTATAATATATGTGTTGTATGTGTACATTTAAGATTTTACAATTAATGATGCGAGGACTTTTATAATCTAAATAATTAATAACATTATTATTATTGGTTTAATTTAATTTTATTAGTATATTTTATTTAATATTAGAATTGACTTACAAAATGATAATAATTTCTTAGTCAAAATTCAATTGAAAACTACAATTATTGTTAATACCTATAAGAAAAAGGGAAAAAGAAACGTGTGTGCCATATATATACATATATATTAAATATATATAATTCGTTTCGAGCCTTTAAATTGTCATGACTTGTTCATTTCAAATCTAAAATTTTGCATAACCTATATTAAATTAGAGCTTGTGTTGTGATATTTAATTGAAAATGCAAATTGCATATTTTCTTTATTAATAAGATATAAATATTTTGAGAAGAATGAAATTTAAAAAAAAAAAACCTAAAAGGAATCCAGGAAAATATAAAAGTTGTAAAGTGCATGAAATCCAGGAAAATACAATCAAATTCTACTTCTTCAGGTCTGGGTTCGAAGGAAATTCAGGATTCCTTAGACTCCAGGTGGAAATGGCGAAATTGTAGTTTGGCCACTGCAGTTGAGTAACTTTAGATCTGTCAAATTATAAAGTTACAGGTTCTTCTATGTCTGATTCCAATCGAATGAGATTTAATTTTTGTACAGGGTGGTAGCCGATATGATACTAAAAAGAATCAGGACACGATCCTTGACATATTCTCTGATGTCTTGCAACTTGATGGCGCCTCCTTGGTTCCTAAATCCGTTGAGAGGGCTTGCCTTGAGAATGCTAAAGTTCTCAATCAGGTGGATAAGAAATTCATTGCAATTGTGGCTGGAAAAACCCTTGCTATGATTGATCAGGTTGTTGCCTTCTTTGAACCATGGTCGAGCATTTTGCCTCATGTTCTGAATGCCTTTTTCTGTATGTGCATGTGTTCTCTTATCTTTTTTAGTTTCCTTTTGTTTAGCTCTTTAAGATGCCCTCCCCCATGCTGTTACAATGTTAGTCGAGTTTCAAATCATTTACATGTAGCATTTAGGTGTCGTTTTTATAATCATTCCTAGGACTTGAGCCAAAGCCTAAGCAATTCCTTGGTTCCTACATGTTATGATTATTAGGGCAAGATTAGAGGGGATCTGGGTGCTATTATTTTCTCGGCTACTTAATATTGGTAAAATGGTAATCTCTAGTATATTTCTATTTATTCTAAAATAATCAGTGTTAGAGTTACAATTTCTACAAAATGATTTTAATTTTTCTTTTGCAATAGTTATATTGAGCATGAACACTGTATATACATGGTTGTTTTGTGCAACACATTACTTATCATGGACTCCGTCTGTATAGCTTTAAAACTTAAATAAAATTATAAAACTAACGGAACTTGTGCTGGTTATGGACAGCATGCTGCTGATGAAAGAATTAAACTGGAGGAATTACGTCGTAAGGTAACCTTTTTAACTGTTTAAGGTGTTAAATAGGGGCTTCCTGGTGAATTTTAGCATGTCTGACCCATTCATTGAAAATCTCAGGTCTTATCTGGTGAAATGAAAACGATCAAGTATCTGGATTCTGAGCATGAATTGGTAGGTGCCTTTTATCATGCAAAGTCATCATGATTCTGCAGATAACCTACAGTACTTCTGGTACTGATTTTGATGTTCATATGCTGGATATAGGTCTTGCCTGAAGTTGGTTATCAGTTACTTCACAATTATGCAGAACAAATTCAAACTTGGGGTTGGATCTGCAATATACACTCCCAAGACTCAAATTCCTTTACAAAGTAGTAATAATTATCCTTATCCATCAAATGTTTTAATATGTTCTAATTCCACATAATTTTCACTACAAACATGCTTACTTCCTTGTGATAGTGAACAATCCATTATCCATATGCCTTAACCCATAAGCATTCAGGCTCTTTCTGAGTGCCTGCCCCCCCAACCCCCTCCCAAGCCTATGACAGTATATTCATCCTGTTACATTTTTCAAACGCAGACATCTAGATTCTCTACACAGGCAGCGGACAGTGATCAAACTTCTTGCGGTAGACCTCCAATTTCTTTTGGCATCTCAAGTTCATGTGTTCGTATCTGCATGCTTGCCATCTTTTATAGTCAACTTCCAGTTATGCTTGTTTACTGAATGTGTTTGGGGTTAGATGCCTGAGATCTTCTGAACAACTTTCTAGGAACACTATGTAAAGAGTTGAAAATTTGATAGACATTCAAATATGACGAGAGGACACATGTATTTATTCTATTCGCCTGCTAACAAATCTGTAATATGCTTTGCGTGTTCCAGGAAGTGAATTTCATTTTGATTGATATGTATTACAGCTTGTTTTCTATGAGCAGTATCTTATATACTTTTTTCTGATAAGGCAATAGCAATAACAATAAAACAAGTATTTCTATGTTGATCGATGAAAGTGTACATTGCGATGCTTAAAGAACTAGTAAGCTCAGTCCAGATTGATGAATTTGGATCTGAAGACTCAAATCTATATGTTTGAATAGTATCCTATTGCACTGGATTTTAAATCCTGAATTTCTCCTTTTCGACCGCTCTTCATCTCTATATGTGGCCCTCCCAACTACAGTACATTATTGGATTGGATCATTCAATTTTGTGGATAACATATATGTCTCTGTCTCGTCTTTAATTTATTTTTAATTACCATGACTGCGCCATCTCTTGCAGAGAGAGCAACAGTATCAGCAAGACACGGTGAGGGGACACTCCTCCCGAAACTCCTCATTCCGAAACTCCTCGACGTCGCCTTCTCCGATTCTAGGCCGTTTGCGGCCTCCAACAACAGAGATGCATCGCATGACTGTGTTAATTAATTATATCAGCAATTCAGAATTAATTAAGCTCTTGGTTAATTGAAGTCATCAATATATCATCTAGAAATGACCTTAACAACAGTCATGGAAGAGATTTCTGATCCAGGAAACGGTCTTCGAGTAGTAATTTGACTCTATCTCACTTTTCCCTTCACATATGTATTAATTTCTCAACATCTTGCTCTTTGCAATATAACTAACCTCAATTTCAACCAACTTCGAATTATTTGCCAAGAATGTCAAATATGGAATTCCTACTACATTCTTGTTTTTTGGAGCTTCCAATGATGGCAAAAAATAATACATACAATTGTAAATTTTTTCTCCTGAATTTCACTCCAGCAAGTTCATACAAAATATTTAATGTTAAAACGGTCCAATATTTAGATGACAACAATAAAATCCAAAAGTTAAGGGAAAAGAATTCTTCTTGATATCTAAACACAAAGAAACTCATTTCCAGGTCAACTCAAAACTTTAGTGTAGTCATTGACGGCCACTGTGCATAAGGGCATAAAGCACACAAACAAGTTACAAAACTGATGGGCCATATCACATAGCAATTGAGTAGTCGGTGGAATATACTTCAAAGGAGAATTTGCCTTCTTGACGTCATAATCAGCCGCGGTTACTTTGTAATTTTCTGACCATATAAATTTTATACTTGATAGATATCAAAATCAAGAGTGCGACTGTGCCATCGTTTATCATGTTCTTGTAGTGTGGTAAACTCTAGTGAATTAATTCATGAGGTGATAGCGCAAGGAACATGTTAAACTGATACACCTTAACTAGAGAAACTGCCTCACCAATCACCATCATGTTGGCTATTTGAGGAATGCATAATGGAACTATGATTGCTCTTTTGCTTCATGACTTCTATAAAGAACATCCACTCTTTGATGCAATTTTTCAATTCACATAAGTGGTTATGTTTCCGAAGATCTGTTTTTGTTCATGTGTATGTCTCTGTGTGTATAAGATTGCTTCTCCACTAGCTTTGCAACCTACACACTGAATTGGGGCTCCTGCACCCTCATGTGCATCCACAACTGATCCAAGACCAAATATGTCGCTTCCAAATGTGGAAGCTTCTTCTTATCCCCAGCGACAAACTCTAAAACCTGGCTATTGATCTCAATGGCACTACATCCTACCTCTTTCTTAGCCCCTCCAATCAACATCATTCTTTTGACTTGTTCCACATCTCTCCATCTTCTCTCCGTCGCATACAAATTCCTCAGCATGATGTAGTTGCCATCGTTACATGGATCCACAGTGATTGCCTTCTTCACCACCTGTTCAGCCTTGGCAACATCCTTAGCATGACCGCAAGCAAAAAGAAAAGAACTCAAAATGATTCCATTGGCCTCATAAGGCATGCTCTCGATCAACCTCTCAGCTTCCTCCAAATGTCCAGCCCTACCCAGTAGATCAATTAAACAGCCATAATGCTCAATTTTAGGAGTCAGCCCAAATGTAGCCATTTTACTAAACCATCTTTTTCCTTCTTCAACTAAACCACTGTGGTTGCAAGCAGACAGGACACCAAGCATTGTTATATCATTTGGTTCAAACCCCTCTCTCTTCATCTCCATAATCACCTCCAATGCCCCCTTAGCACACCCATTGAGAGCCAGACAATTAATCAAAGCATTCCATGTGCATGTTTCTCTTGCCTCAACCTCATCAAAAACTCTTCTCGCTTTCTCAATTTCCCCACATTTACCATACATATCAACCAATGCTGTGGAGACATTTGCAGACCTATCCAACTTCTTCTTCTTCACAAATTTATAAACCCAATTCCCCAAATCCAGAGCGCCCAAATCCGCGATTGCTGGAAGAATACTAACAATGGTAACATCATCCGACTCAAACACTCTCGACGCAAGGTGCTGCTCGAACAACACTAATGCCTCGTGGGGTCTCTTATTCCGGCAATACCCACCAATCATCGCGTTCCAAGAATACAAATTCCGGTCAGGCATTATATCAAATAATCGCCTAGCATCATCTACATCACCATTGCTACAATATCCATCAATCATAGTCGTCCAGGAAACCACATTTTTCTCTAGCATTACATCAAACAACATCTTTGCCGATCTCATTTTTCCTAACTTCACATACCCATCAAGCATCACATTGAAACCAGCTGTATCTCTCTCGGTCTCAGGCATCCCATCAAAAATTGTTTTTGCAATATCCATATCCCCCACCCTGATATACCCATTGATAAGCGCAGTCCACGACACTGGACTCCTCTCGGTCATTTCATCAAACACTTTTCTCGCAGAACACATTTGCCCCAGCTTCCCATACATATCAACCAACGCAGTCATCACATACAAATTAGAGTTGAACCCATACCTAACAACGTGAGAGTGGACTTCCATTCCTTCCCGCATCAAGCAATTCAAGCCACAGCACTTGGACAGCGTGGAGAAAGTGTAGTTATCCGGTACGAAGCCGTCTTCTCTCCTCAGATGAACGTAGAGCCTAACGGCTAAGGAAAATTGGCGGGAGGAGAGGTGCGACTTCAACATAGTGTTGCAGAGGAAAGCATCGGACCTGTGCGGCATTTGATCGAACAGGCGGCGGGCGTGGCGACTGCCGCAGAGCGGGTCGGCGGCGGAGAGGGAGGTTATGAGCTTGGTGACAAGATTGAAGTTGGCTTCAAGCGCGTTGACGAGCATGAAGGCATGGATTTGGAGGAGGGTGGCTGTGCGGTGGCCTTTTAGTTGGAGGAGAGAGAGGCACTTTCTCTCTTTTGGGCTCCATAGCCGAGAGGAATGCAATCCTGATTCGATCATCCAATTGATGGATACAGCGAAGTTAACCTTCACAACCCAGATCAGCCTAATAATGAGGAACCGGCTCTACTATTTCTTAGCTCAAAGAGTCAAAGTACCTTGGATTTGCTTACTTCTCACATCCAATTATTAGTTTCCGGAACTATTTAAGTAAAACTAAAAAGCGGACATGCTTGAACCTTCTGGTTACTAAGCAAGCTAACCGTCAGTCAAAGGAAACTCACTACCACGAGCGGCATCTTCAGCTAAATTAGACAGTGATAAGAATGACAAACCAACATACCACTTAAGATGGCGAGTTGGTGACTGATCGCAAAGAATAGAACAGTGATTAAAGCAACTCATCTCATCATCGAGTAACGAGCACAGAAGAGCAATATTGATCAAGAGAAAACAGATATAAAATCAGAAAACAGTAGAACCTGAGCGAGGACTTGTCTGGGCAAGTTTGAAGCTTGGAGAAAATTAACGGCCTCAATCCCACTAATCCGCCCATCCCGATCCACATCGGCTCTCTGGAAATACGCCTCAAATTGATCCATATTCGGATTCTGCCCCGCCATTTCCTTCGATTCCAAAGAGAATCGCGACGCCGACGAATCCGATCGATGAATCAATGCACAGATCGAAATTAACGGCGAAGCATTCTACGTGCAAGCAGCGGGATCTATAGATTAGGTTTTTAGGTACGGGTAGTGGTACGGCGTGGGGTACAAAGCTGAAGAGCACAGTGCATCAACTACAAGGATTGATTTGCTTCGGAATTCCGCAGGAAGGATGGCGTCTGGGGAACCCCCGGCGGAGGCGTCGGTAGTTGTGGCGGCGGCGGCGCCGTGGAAGATTCTAAACGCGTCGGAGAAAATGTAGTGATGGGAGAATCGAGAGAGCGTAGGGGGAGATTGGGGAAAAAATGATTGTTTCTCTCACCAGATGATGACACTAATTCCTTGTTTGTCTGTCGTTATAATTTCGATTTGCTAATTTTGTTTTTTTCTTTTTCAATTTATTTAGCAACGTCCCTTTTTTCTTTTTACCATTTTGTTAAGAGGCACATTTGCGTTAGGCCGGCCTAACGTTAGGTCGGCCCATAAATCGCGCGGCCCACCCTGCGCGTCCAAGCCCAGCGCGCGCCCAGCCCATCTCCGCGGTCCAGCTCCAGCCCATGGAACGCGTCCAGTGTAGAGAAATAGCATATCGCCGTAATTTATTATAAGTGGTGTTTGTAGCCTAGCGGATGCGTGCATTGCCTCAATATTGTGAGGTCTTGTCTTCGATCCTTGTGGACTACATTATTTGTTTTTTTATCATTAGTCAAGTTAAGGTTCGGTTTGATTGGACCGGTTCAGACCAGTTTTTTTTATAAATTTTTTTATTTTTCTTATATTTATTATTTATTATTTTTTAAATACATTTTTAATTGTATTACATGCAATTTATCAGCCAAAAATAACTGGTACTTTTACTTATGCGGTTGGTACTTTATTGCATAGTAATAGGTACTCTATGTTGCAGTTATTGGTATTGTCGTTTCATATTTAAACTAAGTGTTATTGGTACTTTACGTTG
>JAYJMF010000036.1:1960688-1971655 GCA_036873715.1 Salvia sclarea | reverse complement strand
CTATGTGTTGGGCTTTTCTGCTTTTCCGGATTTGTCCCAGTTATAGAGGAGATGCTGCCCATTTTTCTGCAGAATTATACCTCATATAAAGTGCATGGCTATTCCCCTTTCTACTCCGCTTCTTATTTCCAACCCTTAGTCATACCCCAGGCTCACGTGGCCGTCCCTCGGGATTCGGGGCGTGACAAAACATCACCACTAATCCAAAAGAGGCACGAGAGAAAACATGCAACACAACAACATAGAAACTAGAAAATCACACAGAGGCCAAAACAATAAAAGAGCACACCCTCCCTCCAGCAAGAAAGAACAAGCAATTTTCCCATTGCTAACAAAATAACAAGGGAAGGGATAACGAAACGCCCCTAAACAGAAGTGAATATCCGTCGTTGAAGTATGGTGCGGCCACGAGCTTACCAAACCTAGCAATCACCAAAAGAGCAAAGAAAGGCAACAAAAACAAGGAAAAAAAACAAGAAAAGAAAGAAACAAAAACAACAATTCTATATTTTTGTAATTACTTATAATTTATATATTTCAAATATCGATTAATTTGATGATTGTCGTGCATCGCGCGGGTGATCGTACTAGTGAAAGTTAATTTTATGGCGTATTTTAGTTAGTAAAAATATAATTTTAATTACAAAGATACAAATATATTAATCCTAACCATTCTATAGAAAATATATGATGCAGAATTATGATGCAAAACTGATACCAATTCTGTGCTTCAGTATAATTTTTGCAATGACGTAAATTAATATCTAATTTCATGTCACACAAAATTGTGTATTAATTTCGCATTGTTATTTTTGTATCATATGTAAAGGACATTTTGTATAGCATGACTAATGAAAACGTGGATACATTCGTGCAGTTGCAAAATAGCGGCAACAAAGAAAGGGTCCCTTGCTACAATTTTCATACCGGTGCTGTGTGATTGAGTGGCAAGCTTCTAAAATTTCGTATTAATCCGTCGTCAAATCGGTTTCGCCGCCGTTGAACATCGCGAGATGGTTTGGGGCCTATTTCCCGTTGACCCACTTCCAGGTATCCCCATTATTGACTATCCACAGTTATGATTGCGATGTTTTCTGTTGAGGAACTTCTACGAGCGCCTTTATTACATTTTGAAACCGGTGGGATCCTTTACAAAGGTTATATGCAGCATCTATGCTGCTTAATTTTTAGGATTCCCTGTTGTCATTGTCTCTTAGATGATTTCCTCAAATGAAATTTTACCCCATCGAGTAGAAATTCTGCTGAGCTCTAGTGACTAGTAATTCAGTAGTGAGTAGTGACAAGTGTTTAAAAAAGTGAACTTGATCGAGATTTTGGGAGGTAAGTTTCTACCCAAGGCCGACGGGAGATAAATAATGGCACCTCCCTTGGGTGGGATGATGATTATTTTTGGACAACTTAGCTGAACTTTTTGTCAGTTAATTGTTGTGAGGGGAAGAAATGAGAATTATGTAGCCTCGGAGGGCGATTGAATTTAAGGTAGCATCCTTGTTGATATGATTATGTTCAATCACGACTTTACTTTAGGAACTAATCGGCCCAATGAAGATTCCCTAGTGGGCTATTCTAGCTCCTCACAAAGCTCCTTGATCTAGCTAATATATGTTTTTTGCGATGAATTCTTTATTGGAGGAATGAGCTCTACTAATGCTTCTGGTATGTTCTACATTACAGGTGAAAATGAATACTATATTTTCAGAAAGGGGACATACAAAGCTGGCCGAAAAGGTACTATATCTTATGGTCTGTTTGTTGATTGGTCTACTAAACTAATGTAATCCACTGAGATGTGCCAACTTTGATGTATGTCAATATTGTTGTTTACATTTTTATATGATATGGATTGTCAGGCCATATTCTCTTGTTTCCATCTTGCAAAGCTTCACTGAATGTTCGCTAATGCTGACAATGAAAGGAAACTTTGTTTGAGAGGCTCACATGTGGATTTTTTTCGATAACTTGGTGACGATGAGATTCTAGTGTAGGACCATCAAGCTCCTAGTGTAATAATATTGTGTCAAATGACTTCCTAATCGAAAACTCGAGCTTGTGGCAACGGAGCATCATGTTTAACATATGATTGAATAGTTATAACGTATATATGCTACTGTGAAATAGAAATAAATTATGTAGTCCCCAGTATGTGGTACTTCAGAAGAATATGCTCTTCCCTTTTGTAACAGAGAGATTTATTTCCCTTCTCACCCGGTATAACATTTCAAAATTTGTAGGATGTGACATAATCATCAACAAAGATAAAGGAGTTTCAAGGGTCCATGCTGAGATTATTGTAAATGAAATGGTTTGCATGGATCATTTAGAAAATAGAAATTTAGATAACTCGTCCAAAGTTCAGATAAGAGACTGCTCGAAGTATGGAACCTTCATCGACAGAAATCTCGGTTCTAAGGAAAAAGTTCATGAATCTCCAAATAAAGAAACGACAGTGGAGAATGGGGATGTGGTTGCATTTGGGACTGGAAATGCACTATATAGGTAATCCATTGCAATCTTCCATTTATACTTCCATGGTTTCCAGGTTGATCTTTTTCCATAGTATTGTTTGCTTCAATTTTCTTTTGAAATTATTCTCAAATACTATAAGATTGCATTTTTATGGATCTCAATCATACTACAGGTTTTCCTATGTATCGCTCGTGCTTTGTACAAGGGCATCCAAGCCTTCAGAGATGAATCGACTTGAAGCCAAGATGTCGATGATTGGTGAGTACTGTCTTTGATTGTGTTCACTCATAGTAAAGAAGGTTAATATGCATTTTACTACTGCTATTTTATACTTTGAGCATCCCTAAGGAGTTTCTCATACCATATTCTTGTAATTAGAGGTTAGTCGGTATGTGCTTATGTTGAGTAACATGGGAAAACAACACGAACTTTCCCATCTCTGTAAGCGGACTAGTAGTTAATTGAATAAAAAGTAAAAAGAAAGAAGCTATATCTAGAAGAACAATTGACACGAATCATGTAAAACAGGGTATCAAATGTTTTCTGCAGTGAAAATTTTACATTCATCTTATTTGCTTGAGCTTTGACATTCACACTTGACCACTCTCCTTTTCTCTCTTATGGTTTAATTTGTTTCTTGTTATTTCTGACATGATTGGACTTGATTAATCTCTCTCTCTCGCGCACACATATACCACACCGTCACACCGACACACAATTTCCAAATCCAGGATTATTCTTTTGCTGCATGGATGTGTAAGAGGAAAGTACGGTGTAACGGTAGAATGGTAATGTTTGATTTGCTTAAGTTGACATTTTTACTAATAAATTCAGCATGCAGGGGCCAGAGTTACTCAAGCTTGGACTTCTAGATGCACACATATGGTTATTGATGATTTCACCCCTATCAATAATGAGATTATCAATTCAATCGTGGCCAGGAAACCCCTTGTCCGATTTAGCTGGATAGAGGTATATATGTGCCTAATGCAGACCTTCTCCCCCCAATTCAACATATACCAAATTACTAATTACTGGACTGGTTTTCAGTTAATTGCAGGAAAAACTTTTTGCACTGAGATTCCCAGCTCTCTCTCGTCAGTACACTTTTCCTTTTGACCCAAGTTGTAATGACATCCTATCTTTCCTGGTTGATTGAGAAATAATTCCCTTCCTGTTTTAGGCATGCTCCAACCTTGATACTGGAAGGGGCATCTCTCAAAGTCACAGATCCACAATCTCGAGAACAGTGTCTGGAAGGATACACATTTATGTTAGACTCCACACACAAGGTGATACTCTGGGCGCTTCTACAGTCTCATGTTCCAACTTGTGGTTAAGTTCCATTGTCATAGTGTCATGATCATTTTTGGCGGTCCTCCAAGCATATCATTTTTGCCCTTTTTGTTCATCGCAGTATAAGTTTAAGGAGAAGTTGCAGTTGCTTTTGGATGCTGGTGGTGCAAAAGTTGTTTTTGTTGAAACTTCAGATGAATGCAGCCAGGTACATTTCTCTTTAATTTCAGAAATAAGCCGTCTGAAGCTGTATTAATTTTATTTAGTGTTTCCTTATTGCACTGTATTGACTATTGAGAATTTGCTAACTTATATTTTGTTCTTCGAAAGACAACTTTAATGAAGTAAACTTGTTATCATATGCCCTCAATATATGGGCTACAAATTCTCAAACTGTGATATAGATTACGAGAATGGTATAGAATTGTACTAAGCTGGTGGCTGGTGGCAATATGAGTTACTAAGTTTAGTATAGTAATATATATACAGTTATACAATCACATTTTACCTACACTTTCAATCGATTAGTTTCCTACCCTGATTTAATGTGATTCATACAGAATACAGGAGACAATCTGGTGTGCGTGATTCCAGCTGGAACAACAAGCACTATTGGAAATTTCAAAAAATTCAGTGCTCTGCCTATGGTGGATGAGATGAAACTGATTTCAGCCGTTGTTTCCGGATATCTAGATCCTTCAGCTATGGCATCAGCACCCGGTAAGTGCTTCAGCTATGGCATCAGCACCCCAAAAGCACTTCTCATTTGGAAGAAAAATAATACAATTATGAACTTATTAAATAATTTTCCCTTTTGCAGTGCTGGTCACATCTTCATGCTCCACAGATGAGACAGTGGTTGCAGATTCTGATGTTGAGATGGAAACTGCCACATCAGTCCGTACATCTCTTGCAGTTAATTTAATATCTTCTGCTGAAGATGAGCCCGAAACAAAGATGGGGATCCATGAGGCAGAACCTTCCGCAAAAGATTGCAAAGCAGAAAATTTTGTTCATGTCATAGAATCTATCGAGCATGACAGTGGAGCAAAAACAGAGGCTGCAGCGACTGAACATGGGAGCCAAGGATTTTTTCCTCCTAAACCGGAAAGCCTCAAGCTTGACAGTCCTTGTCAGAGTGCGATATCAAGGGTAGGAGATGAAGGTATTGTCACGAAAAAAGATGAGTCGCACCCATCTGATAGTGAGAATCTTGATATAATATACAGCCAGTCTCTAATTGTTCGAGAGTCTAACTCAACACAATTTGATCATTCTTCGAGAAATGGTCCGGCTGCTAACTTCAAACGTTTCAGGAAGGTAATTTGCAAATGCTAGCTCAAATTTCTATTTCTTCGACTCACCAGCTTGTCCCAAATCTTGTTCCGTGTACACTGAGTTGATCTTCTTGTTTTGGTAGACGAGCGCTCCATCGGGGAACAGCTTCAGCAACCTTATCCCGTTTTCACAGTATCCTTACAAGTATGGTTTATCTGCACTTTCTCCTCTTATCTAGTTTTTGTCTTTGATTTTAAGAATACGTATTACTAAATGTATACAATGCTGCTCAGGGAATCTGACTATGGAAATGAAGATGTTTCCGAGTCCATTAAAGAGGAGAAGAAGCGCAAGCAGATGGAAGCCATTGCAGATGACTTATTTAACAACGACAAGGTATGCAATGCACATATCCTGTTCTAAAAGCTTAGCACTATAAGCAAAATAACATTTATTCACCTCTATGGCTACGGAATTCAGGGAAGACGGCGTGCATCTGCTACTCTTCCGAAGCTCTTTGCTCGTGGTTAATCAAGAGGTAAGCAGATGTGAAAGAACCCTGCAATTGTGAATGTGTACAGTGATGCTAAATTTGGTTGATCCATGTCCAAAGAGCTCACTTGTGTTCTTTGATTCTTGTAAAATTTTGAGTTCACACAAAATGCTAATCAATGTTCACTGTTATCTGAAATTGGGAGTATCTCAAACTGAATCGTGAATTCGATTGTAGTTTTAGTTTTAGTTTTTCTTCTGCGTAATACTTGCTTGTTCTTTTTAGTTTGATTGTTTTGTTTTTCTGAGAAGACTTTTTAGTTTGATTGTTGATAACCTGCAAAGCATTTCTCTTAATGTGAATGTACTGCATTGAAGGATTTGAAAATGTACTTGTTTTGAATATGTTTACAAACACTTGGATATTATTTAATCCATGAACCAATTAAAATCCACGTGGTAGAGTTATACCTAGTTTTGCCATTAAAAATTAAACTCATTTTAAGCAAACACAATTTCCTAGAAATTCCCATGATTATGACTTAGTTCAACAACACCACCTTAATTTCCATGGCACTGCACTTCAAAACCATAGTATAAAACGCAAAACCTCTTTTTCTTCAATTATTCCTGACTCTTTATCATGTTCAAGAATATCTAAATCTTCCTGGAGGGGGAAAAAAAGAAAGAAAAAGAATATCAATAGATCTTATAGATTGCGTTTGTTGCACCAGAATTTTATAGTGCAGTTTATTGCTCTCTTATACAATTTCAGTCTATTATAGATGAGTAGGATTTGTCCAGTTTCGGTACTCCCCTTGAATAACGAATTGGATCCGATGTCTCCCTATTTATAGGTGTTTCACTATTTTCACGGTGTTTCACTATTTTGATGATATTTATTAGTATAAAAAATTAGAATTTTAAAAAATGGTATATCATAATTTTAGAATAGTCGATCAAATTAATCATTTATAAAAGGTTATTTGCTTATAAATACACAAACTTTGCAATTTTTTTGGCATTGCACACGAACTTTTGTTTTGGCCAGAAAATACATGAACTTAACATTTTTCTGATTTCGCACATGAAATTGACTTTTACCTAAGATTGAATTTGACATGACAAAATCAAAATTGGTATGATAATTAAAACGTGGTTTTGATTGAATAAAAAAAAATCCACCTAAAATGACACCTCATCTCTGTTTCCCTCTTCTATATTACTCCCTCCGTCCCGTTTTAGTGACATGTATTTCTTATTGGGTTGTCCCATTTTAGTTGGCTTGTTTACCCTTTGAGAAACCTTATTGAGTTGGGACAAAATAAGCTATTTACGCTTAAACTTTACTAGTAAGTTGTTAGTTTTTGATGGTTCAAACAACTTTTGGTAAATTTATGTATAATAATAAAAAAAAAAGAACCAACCTTTTTTTTCTTCCACACGAATAATTGTAATAGAGGACTCGAAGCTGAGATTTTTGGCTTCGGACATTAACCTTTTACCACTAGGCCAACACATACTACAACAAAAGTTTATAATGTACTAGCTTGTCACATGGTAACATATATAGAAATGCATTTATACACAACATAAGTTTGGCAAATATATCTTGTCATTCAATTTGAGAATTATGTAGTTAACTTATGTGCTACTAATAGCATGATGTGTGGTGACTGGTGAGATGCTTTGGATTTTGATGGTCGATTTGTAGCCTTTAAATTAATTTAAATGTCCCAAATTTTGAGGAGGTTTTGAAAATATGCCCATAATAGAGATTTCAAAAAGAGAATGTCAAGTCACCTAGTCGGATTCTCACATGGAAAAATTTCACCTTACTTGGGTGCCTCCAATGGTGCTAGTTTCTAGTTTCCAAAACATAGAAACCATCATTGGAGGTTTTAGAAACTAGTTTCTTATGGGACCTACCACAAAAAAAAAAAAAAAAATTAGTTCCCAAATATAAACTAGTTTCTTATGGGACTCACATTACCTTTTGCATTTTTTCTTTTTCTTTTCCTCTATTTTAGTGTTTTCTTTTGTATTATAGTGGGACCCTCAAATGAGAAACTAATATCTACCATTGGAGGATAAAAATAAATGAGTTCCCAAAATAATGTGGCACACAAAAAACTAGAAACTAGTTTCTACCATTGGAGGATGATGCCATTTCAATGGGTAAATATGAAAAACGACGTCTTCTATATAGTATATTTCTTTAAATTTCGCCATGTCAAACAAAATTCTTTTTAATGGTGAGGTAGGAAAAAATTCCACCACATTTGAGCTATAGTTGATGCAACAATCCGGTAAAGTGACACAATATTTTATTTATAAAATCTTTATATGGTATTTCAAAATCCCGTCGAACTTGAGAATAAATAAATATATAAATATAAGTTGGTGACATTTTTCAAAAAATCATGAAAATTGGAATTTTAATCAAGCAAAATTAGCAAATCTGTATTTTTTTAATCAAGCAAAATTGTAATTGATTGTTTGGTTATCAGACAAATTATTTGAAATCTTTATAACGTATATATTTGGAATTCAAGATATGATGAATAAAAAGACAAATAGAGGACGCTACTGACAAATGTGTTACGAATATATAATTAGTAATTTTTTGATTTCTGTTGTGAATACCAACTAGGACAGTATCTACAAACTAATTTCGTACGTCTTTTCTATGTACAATGAGATGAAAAACAGAAATCCATATACGGCCCTCGTCTTAAGATAATTCATTAAGAACAATGCCAAACATAGGATTTTCAAATAGATTTAGAAGAATATATATGTATTTGAAAATAAATTAGGACTAATGAGATTATATAATGCAACCTAAATCTATACTAATAATAAAAGTGTGAGTTTTACAAAATATAGATTTCCTATTTTATCCCTATTAGATGTATTGTTTTAAGGATAATTATGTAAATTACAAATTAATAAATTAAAAAGCTGCAAGTTATATAATTAGATTTCAATTCTACTTGATATATCTTATAATATTGCAATCATGAAGCATATATTTAATTTCTTTGCATTGGGAAGGTGCCAAGAGAAAATTATATTTAAGTTTCTTTGAAATTTCAAGTTTTCAGTTCCACAACAAATTGATGCAATGAACCTTGAATTTCTAATTACTATAGAAATTTCAAATATTAATACTTTTTATTGTATTAGTATCTATATATTGAGGGCAATGGTGTAATTAGTATATTATATATCTAAGAATATATTAATTCATTAGATATAGAAATACTACAAGAATATATCAATTCATTGCATATTTATTAGGTATTATCTACAAGAAGAAGAAGTATATTGAGGAAAACAAGGTATATATTTTTAGAGACAATAAATTAATGAAAACATAATATATAATCATTATATAGATGTTGTATTTATAGTTTTATTTGAAATATGTTCTTTTTTAATTTAAAGGATATGAAATATAAGGGGTACACTTAAAATGTATTGTATTTTTTATTTATTTTTTGTCTTTGTGCCTTCTTTTCAAGCTTATACCTGTTTAGATATACGTTTGAGTTTTTTTTTTTTCTAAGAAGTATGTTGACCTTTTCTATTTTGATGGTTTTACCGAACATTAATTTTTATATAATATGTCGGATTAATGACACCACCGATAATATTTTTTAAGGTATTAGAATTAAAATAAATAAAATAAAAGAGAATATTGAATTCGTCGGGAAAGTTTATGAATCAAAAAACACGGAGAAAAATAGAATTTTCGCAGCTCATGAAATTCAAACCCAGTGAAAATTTCGTGTTTTTTAATTCACAAACATCTCCAACGAATTCATAAACTTGTCCGGTGGATTCATGTTCTCTATTCTCTCAGTAAAATTGGTTCAGCAGCTATTGGATCAAAATTTAAACCAAATTTGCTCTTTAATTACTTTCAACATAATAGTGCATTTCCCATGATTGATACGAGTAGAAAGGGTAGAACATTTTGCATTTGTGAAGGAGAAGCTTCTTTCCAATTACTAATACATAATAAACCTAATGTGAAATACTATACGAAGTAGGTAATAAAATAAGAAACACAGAAACCCAAAAAAGGAGAAAAGCACACAAAGATTGATTGATGAAAAGGTAAAAGAGACAAGACTGCAACAAGTGATTCTGTCCCGCTATGTGCCACGATGGATTTCTTTCTTTCACGTGCTAAAAGTAGGACCCATTGGAATTACATTAATATTGTTACAAAACATTAATCTTCATAGTTACATGCAATACTCAATAGGCTCATCACAAAATGTTCATCAGAATTCCTGCATTACTAATTTATACATCAACACTACCGGGATATGTACAATGTAATATTCTGTTAATAAAACTGGAATTGATATTTGCAAACAGATAAAGTTATAAACAAATGCATGCTCTCTTATAACTCTCATGTAAATTCCCATCGTAGAATCCAAACATAATATTTGGTTGATAGCATATCTTATGTGGTAAAGTATAAAAAACAAATTGTCTTATTCAGATATAAAAGTAATTAACAAAAAAGGTTTATAGCAATAAAGTGAAAGATGATTCGCAATTCATGGCCACATGGTGTAGACTGTAGTTAATCTATTTGTGAAGCTCACAAAATCAATAAATTATATCAGAAACATGAATACTTAGTAAGCTAGGATTATTTTTTCATTTAGCGTTATAAACCAGTTTTTATAGAATTAGATATTGATCTACTATACAATTAAATCATAAGATAACAACATATTTATATCGATCAGCATTTGGAGAAACCCTTGGAACCCACAGCACATGCATTTCTCACTTGCGGAAAAGGGTTAAATTCTAACATAATCTTGCTGTATGAAACTCTTCGTAATCTAATACGCAATAAGCGTTCAAGAAAAGCCCAAGGCATATGCTTAGCGATTCCATAATTTGTGTCTGCATGCATATAAAGATAAGCTTGGGATCCGATAGTATCTAATTCCTAGATAGTATTCTCTCTGTCCCGAAGAAGTTGACATTTTTTGGCACGGGAATTTAGGAGAATTGAGAAGTACTTTTTCCGTTCCACCCATCTTGGTGCATTTGTTTTCGGGCACGGGATTTTAGCATGAGATTTTAGGAGAGTTAAAAAGTAGTATAAAGTGTTGATATGAATATATATTATTTAAAGTTGTGTAAAGGTGTCCAAAAAAGGAAACGTACTAAGATTGGCGGGACATTTCAAAAGGGAATATACACCAAGATCGGCGGACGGATAGAGTAGTATAAATGGGTGTAAAATGATGATAGAAATATATAAAACTCCATCCGTTCCACTAAACATGACACACTTCGGAATGGAATAACAATAGGAATAGAATGGAATGAAAAAGATGATTCCTATGGCTGGTATGTACAGGGAATGAGCGAAT
>JAYJMF010000036.1:1934159-1950808 GCA_036873715.1 Salvia sclarea | reverse complement strand
GTAACGTTAAATCGTGTAACGAATTAAGTAAATGAGGGTATTTTAGACTTTTTAAACCCAAAAGTGCTAGTATTTCAATATTTGAGAATTGAGTGCTATTATTTCCCATAGATGTTTATATAATGCTAGTTTCACATTTGCTTCTATTTTTTTTTTACTTTTTTCTCTATCCTTCTTAGGAATGGCAATGGGTCGGGTACCCACCCATTAAGCATTTTTCAAACCCAAACCCGTCATGAGTATTAACTTTCAGACCCATATCCGACCCGAACCCATTGGATAATACCCGCTAATTAAACACCCAAACCCATTTAAATTTATAAAATAATTAAATATGAACTATCATGATATTTGATACACAACAATTACTGAAAACTATAACACTATGAACGAAACATGATAATAATAAAAAGACAAATTAACGTACATTATCTATAATTTGTGAGCATAAACAAATTCAAAATAACAAACGAAATTTCAAAAAAATATATATGTAAATTGCCAAAAACTTTTGATTCGAAGGAAAAAAGTTCAAATTGACCCAATAACAGAACAGATCCAGTAGGAGGAGAAGAGTTATCTGCACCGTCTTCTATAAAACAAGAAAAGAGATGCGTGAGTAAAAAAGATGAAAGAATTGAGATTGTTTAGAATTTTAGATAAATTAATTATAATATGAGAAAAAGTATAAGTTAAGAGATGAATTGAGGCTTGACATTACATAATGGGGAGCAAATGCAATATATGTTTATGTATATAAAAAGTGAACATACATATAAAATCTATATTATAATATATAAACGGGTTCGGGTAGTGGGTACTCATAGCTAATTTCTCAAACCCGACCCAAACCCGTCACAGGTATTAGTCTTCAAACTCATACCCGTCCCAAACCCATTTTACACTTACCGAAATCCGACCCAACAGGATTTGGTAAGTGCGGGTACTCTTGAAAACCCAACCCATTGCCATCCCTAGTCCTTCTCAATTTTAAAAATTTATGTAATTTAATTAATAATAAAATATCTAATATGCATATCAAATTAAAAATATCAAATAAGCTTTAATTTGATATATAATATATCTAAAATAGATTTAAAATGAAAAAAGTTATTATACTTTAAAATCTAAGATTAGTTTTGAAATATATTTGCAAAGTATTTTCAAAAAACATTTCGCCCAGCCAACATTATCGTGTTCGTGTGCATGGACTTCAACTACTTCCATTTTTTATTTGTTTTTACTTTTTATTATATACATAATGGCAATATTTTTTTAAAGATATTCATTATTAATTATATGATCTTAGGAAATGCTATGTTCATTTAGGACATGAAGATTGACACATTAAGAAATCGTGTGATTCATATGGTAAAATAAAAAGTGTTGTTTGTTGGGTCCTGATGGAGTACTGAATAGGTGTATGGGGGGAGGGGGGTTAATACATCTGAAGGCGAATTTTCAAACTTTCAAACTGAAACTGAAAAGATGCTCAGTCAAAACTGAAGCAGCTTGACTAAAAGGAAATATTCAGTTAAAGACAGAGAAGGTAGAGACTGTGACTGAAGATTTGTTCAGTCGAGTTGATCTCAATGTGAGGAACTAGTCGACACACTGATATCCAGAGATGATTCAGTCTCAGAAACTTTGAAAATCAGAGGAGTTAGTAATCTTACTGATTGTCTTCAGACTTATCAGTTAGACTGATAACTCGACAGCAGAAAATGAGTTTTGCCTTAAAACGTTTTCTTCACAGAAATTAAGGGTTCATTTATTTAATTGTCAGTATTCAGTTATAAGCAGAACATAAAGAACGGAGCAGGTAAATAACTGAAAAAAGATAAAGAACACAACAAATTTTACGTGGTTCGGAGAAACACCTCCTACGTCCACAGACTGTTGATCAAACAGTCAAACACTAAACTCTGGGCTTATGCTTACGGGTGCACAACAAACCTTTCACTGACTTCACTCGTCAGTACCTACTCACAGTGTAGGAATTTCTCTGCACCAAGCACACTGGGCTTGGTGACTCTCTTTCTAACTTACGGGTGTTAGACAACCTAGTGTTAGTCTAGCTTCGACTCAACATTTCACAAACTCACAGCTTTTCTCTCTAGGAAAAAGGGGTTTGTTTTCCAACTAAGATTGTAGTGAATAGACTCGCTACAATCACAGACTAGGCTTTGGATGCGAACGAGTAAAACCTAGAGGTAAGGAAGCTTTTATGTCTCAGTAGGGTTGAGAACTAGGATTCTGATGACTTCCTTCTTCGATTCACACTTGATTGAAAATGAGTTTCGGCTGAGTTGCAATTTTGGCAGAGGTTCGGCTTGAGCGTGGAATCGGTAACCTTCGAGAGAGATGAAGGTCCTCTATTTATAAGCGATTTTGAAAAAAGATCAGTTGTAGAGATGGCTTCTTCAAAAATCTGCCGTTGAGAAATACGATTCCAGATTTGATTTTCAGACTCTGAAAAGCTCCAAAATCTTATTCTTCAAATGGCTTCACGTCTAAATAGTGGGTGAATGAAATCGCGTTTAGTCCAAAAGAGGAAACAAGATAGCGCGCCATACGAAGAGTGCTGATTCTGAGATCTTCCGCATTAAATGCATTTTGTTTTATAGTCAACTACTGTGCTTTCCACGTGGCAAATGACAGATTCTCCTTTTGTTTTATTTTCTCTACCTTGCAACTTATGACTGAATGTTGCGTTTATTTTTTTAAGTTCAGATCTGACGTGATATTTCTCTTACTTTAAATAACTGAGTGAATCAGTTATGACTGATGGTGAGACTGACTTAGTTGATGTCAGTTGAGATCTCATCAGTTTCTTTAGACAATAGATGCCACTGTCTTTAGTCTTCAGTCTTCTACTCTTCAGCCTAATCTAAAGAGAGTGATCCAAACACATGGATCCAAACAGAAAGTCCTCAGAATAACATATCTTTTAGTATCATCAAAACTGAGGTAGGATATTTCATTAATTTTCCCAACAATATTCATGCGGTTTAATTTGAATTACGATTATAGAAAAATGATTATTTTTTTTAGCAAATTATGATTTATGATTTAGGTTTTATTTTTTTGAAATTTTAAACCCAAATGAAACCATAATATAATATTTATTAATTTATTACTATTATTATTATTATTATTATTATTATTTTTATTTTTTGAGCATATACTGTATTTTTGGGGGATAATTAATAAATAGTACAAATATAATTTTTTGTGGTGCGATTGTAAAATGCAGCCTTTGTTGAATTGCTACAATTTTTCTTTTAATATTCTTTAATGTTGTCTGTCTTTTCGCTTTCTTCCATTTTGTTAGTCAATTTGTACTTCTTGTTTTAAAGATTGTCAGTTTTCTTATTTCTTGAGATTTGATAAATTTTGAATGAATCAACTACAGTTTCATGTTTACAAATGAACTGCAGGTTTTGTATATATTCGATAAAATAAAATTATAAATATTTATAAACCATAAATGAGACCTTACCAAATTATAATAATACAATTTAATTTAATTTGATTTGATTATTGATACTAAAATATAGTTTGATTTGATTTCACAAAATTCCAATCATATTGTATATTTGTATTTTATGGTTTTGTACCAAACTGCTCCAAATCAAATCGGAAACAGCCCAAATTCTTTATACGTGAGCTGTGACGATCACATCTAGAATGTTCATAAATTTGATTATATAGGTTGAGTTTGTTCATGTGAAATGATATTTTAATGTGTACGTTTGATATATCGAATATAAATTCGGCGGCTGTAGACCATAATATGACTTGCGCAGCTTAAGCATGGTAAACTCAACGACATAACATAAAAGAACAAAAATAAAATATCACCTAAAAAAGGGAGAAAATATTAAAAGTAAATGAAATAGATTTTTTTCATCAAAAACCCTCAAAGGCCAAAGCACTTCACCTACTCTCTCAGTCTCTCCCATTTATATATTTCATTTTCCAAGAGTCTGCTTCTCCTTCAGCAATCTCTTCCTACTCATTTTGGAAGAGAAAAACTGATTAACAAAGGCAAGGCAAAAGAGATAAGCTATGGCGATCGAGAAGATCAAGGTGTCCAACCCCATCGTTGAGATGGACGGTTAGATTCAGATCTTTGCAATCTCTATTTCTTTTTATTGATCTGTTGTTTGAATTAGGTTTTGCTGCTGGTTTTTATGCTTATGTTTATTGATTTGTAGTTTATTACTGTCTCCGGTTGTTTTGTGTGTGGGTGGGTTAATGATTGACTGAGTCACAGATCAAGATAATTGTTATGCATATTGGTATCTACTTATGATTTATGATGTGAAGTAGAAGGAAAAGTTAAAAAAGATATTAGCATTTCTACTCTGCTATGAGAATCTCTCTTTGTTTAGGAGTATATTGGATTTTGAGTAAAAGCTTGGGTTTTATGTCACTTTGTGTTAGATATTTTGATTCTCCGCTTTTGATGTTTTTTCCTGGCTATGTCGTGTAATTCTCTTTACTGTCTGATGTGGATCGGACTTGATACGAAATAATTCCTGCTCTTATACTATACTTAAACAATTGACTGTTTGCTTTTGTGATCTGTGCGTATTCAGGTGATGAGATGACCAGGGTCATCTGGCAATTTATCAAAGACAAGGTATGAAACAAGATTTCCAGCTTTATCTTCATTTCATCATACATTTTTGTTTGTGATTAAAAATCTGCTATGCCGCTGGCACATAATCTCGTTTTATGCATTTGCTGTAGTTGATTTTTCCTTTTGTGGAGTTGGATATTAAGTACTTTGACCTCGGTGTTACCCACCGCGACGCCACAGATGATAAAGTTACCGTTGAGAGTGCAGAAGCTACTCTAAAGTATGTGACCTCTCGTATTTTCTTTTTTGGATGAAGTGGTGCTTTGTTGCTTTGTCTTCAGCCGTTTATGTGTTCAAATTTGCAGGTACAATGTGGCAATTAAGTGCGCAACGATCACTCCAGGTAAGCAGGCTCAAAGCTGTTGAGATCCTTTCTTCTAGATTTGATCAGTAAAGCATATAACAATAACGATGTTTGCAGACGAAGCTCGAGTTAAGGAGTTTGGCTTGAAGCAGATGTGGAGGAGTCCAAATGGCACAATTAGGAATATTTTGAATGGTGAGTGATATTGGCCTGAAATTTTCTTTAACAATGTTTTGGGACTTTGCATGATTTTGATTCACCTCGATGCAGGCACGGTCTTTAGAGAACCAATTCTCTGCAAAAATGTTCCCCGACTTATCCCAGGTACACATCTAATATCTTTTGATATTGCTTTTTAGAGATTTTCTCATTTAGTGATTTAGTTGTTATAATATACTTATGACTGGCTTTAGGGTGGACTAAGGCCATATGCATCGGAAGACATGCTTTCGGAGATCAGTACAAAGCCACTGATGCTGTAATTAAAGGACCTGGAAAGCTCAAAATGGTGTTTGGTATGCTCTTTTGTTATGCAATTTACTTTTCATCTGAAATCACTTTCCTTATTATGCTAAATACATTCATTTTTGTCTTTGTATTGTTAATTGCTATATTTATATGCTTCTCTTAATCAGTCAAAACAAATTATGTTTGGTCCATATGCAGTGCCAGAAGGGTCAGGTGAAACTACAGAACTGGAGGTCTACAATTTCACTGGTGAAGGTGGAGTTGCTTTGTCAATGTACAACACTGATGAGGTTTGCTTTCCAGATCTTTTGATGCAATTTTGATTTCGAACAATACTGCTATTTGTGACTGATTTATATTTTTGATTATGACGTTGTTGATTAGTCCATTCGGTCTTTTGCTGAGGCTTCAATGAACACTGCATACCTGAAGAAGTGGCCACTATATCTTAGCACAAAGAATACTATTCTCAAGAAATATGACGGCAGGTAAGGAACTAAGTGACTTGAATGTTTTCCATCTTTTGTCATTCTGCTACATTCTTGCAAGTTGCAACTGCAGGCTGTCATTCCAAACTGGATGACTGGATGCTAGTGATTTCTATTACCTGTTTGATGTTTTAATTGTTATTTCCTGTCCTCGTAAAGGTTCAAGGACATATTTCAAGAAGTTTATGAATCAAAATGGAGATCCAAGTTCGAAGCTGCTGGAATATGGTAAGCCTTTTATTTATGAATTTATCTTAATTTTATGGTTTTACGCTCTAACATTATTGTTATTTGCAATTGATGTATTAATTTCGTGTAATGAAAAAACCTCAAGGTATGAGCACCGTCTCATTGATGATATGGTTGCGTATGCTCTGAAGAGTGATGGAGGTTATGTGTGGGCTTGCAAGAACTATGATGGAGATGTGCAGAGTGACTTCTTAGCACAAGGTATCAGAACTTTAGAAAATCTAAAATGCGTATTTCTCGATATTGAGATACTATAGATAGCATTACAGTCTTATGTATAATATACAACACCTGCAAGTCATTTAAACTTCAATTTGTGATCACATCTTCACAGGCTTTGGATCCCTTGGGCTGATGACCTCAGTCTTGGTATGTTCGTATCTCTCCTGTATATGCTATCTATTTTCACGAGTTTTCTGGTTTTGAACTTGTAAAATATGATATCAATTAGCCTTTTGCATCATCAATTGGTATTCTGAGCAGTATTATGCTTCTTTCGTTCCAGATGTGCCCTGATGGCAAGACTATTGAGGCTGAAGCAGCCCATGGAACTGTGACACGGCACTACAGGGTTCACCAAAAAGGAGGCGAAACCAGTACAAATAGCATTGCCTCAATCTTTGCTTGGACTCGTGGTCTTGCACACAGGTGATTGATTTGAGTTTATTCTTTTCTTTTTCTCCTTAGTTATTGTCCATGAGTTTACTTGGTACATTAGTGCTTTGCTCGATTCTGGAGTATAATAAGCAAATTTGGCAGGGCTAAGTTGGATGACAATGCAAAGCTCTTGGAGTTCACTGAGAAACTAGAAGCAGCATGTATTGGTGTTGTTGAATCTGGAAAGATGACCAAGGATCTTGCCCTTATCATCCATGGGTCCAAGTAAGTGATGATGTTCACCTGTCATCTTTCTTTCCTCATATCAAAGCATAAAGTTGGCTCATGTTAAGCAATCATACGGCTCACCCCCTTCTTATTCCCTAAATGATTTAGGTTGACGAGAGAGCATTATCTCAACACTGAAGAGTTCATCGATGCAGTCGCTGACGAGCTTAAAGCAAAACTTTCATCCTGAGCACTGTCGTATGTTCACACAATAGCCAATATTTGAACAATTACTCAATTCCAACCATCTCATTTTGTTACTGTTGTATTTTTGTAGGTCTGGCAGATTCTATTGTATGACTCCGCATCACCAGGGACGTGTCTGATCGCCTACCTTTCAATAAGTTATCTTCCATTTTATGCAAGATCTGTAATTTTACTGCTGTCTGGGTTTTTATTGTTGAATGGAACTAACTAGATGTGTTCCAAACACATCTAAACAGCCATTCTGGCTCATTAAATTTCATCAATGGGAAAAACTTAGCAGAATTTGTGTTAAATCTCAGCCTTGTATTTAGCCTTTCTCGCCACTCATTCTTGAAAGTTGGTGATGAATTTGCACCGTTTACTTTGGCGTTATTCTTGTGATATGATTTGATAGTTTAAACTGAGCTTTCATAGTTTGCTGGTAATAACATATCGCTGCAACTTCATCTGTGAGATTTTTTTCTCAAACTGTTTGTGGTCCTTTCTGCATTAAGGTCTGGTAGCATATTCTTATCCAAATATAATATTTGACGTTTGTGTTGATTTTGACGTTTCCTTTGGGCAATGAAAGTGGATTTGGATTTTGTTCTCGTCAGAAGTAGGACCACTAGATGTTGAACATGCTGTTTAGGTGTTATATTTGCAGTTGTCGAATCTGCTCACTAACAGTCAATAGTTTCTTGATGACATTTTACTGATGTAGAATACAAAAAGGCTATATTTGAATGATTATCGATGAATTAAATAGGCCACAGGTTCTCTAGCAAGATTTGTCGAGAATGTGGAGTTGCAAATGAGTTGGGCCGCCAAGTTATTAAAATTACATTATTTTGCATTCCTTTGTAATATTAATATTAATCATCAATCATCTGATGCTCCACACTTAATCTTCCTTGGGGTGATGTTTTACAAAGACTGCAATTTGAAGCGCCACCTATTCCTTTAACTCTATCAATTCAACCTAAGAGAAAGAGGTCCAAACTCGAAATTTTATACATCAACTCTCTCAATTTTGTAGCCAACGAGCGTCCTCTTTCATCCATGTAGGTGACAAACTCCATAATTCCTGAGGTTCAACGGCAAAGCATTTTATGTACTCTTCCCAATATTAAGCAAGCTGCATAATGATTTAAAACTGCCTTACCCAGAATTACCCTCAGTTGAATGTATCTGATGCTCGTCTTCAATCTGGACGTAATGTACACTGCATAATCTCAATCTTATAAATTTACCACGAGTTATAAGATATCAAATGATTCAGAACTCAGCTCTTCACTAATAGCTGAAGTACAGACTTGTTAACATTGTTGCAATATTAGCATTATTGGATTTCAGTTTTGCGACCCTTAAATATACATAAATACGGAAATATCCTTCTTGGTCTAACATCAGGATGCCACAAGAGTCAGTTATGGATTTATGAAAGACAAAATGAAGGTCACAATCAAAATAAGCTGTCCAATATCCTCAATCCGGCTAGCTCAACCAGAATATTAGTTCACCCAATAGATTTATTTGAACAGCAATTTTGATTCCTACCACAGCTCAACATACCCCACCCAAAAGAAGTAGCTCAGGGATAATAAGGGTGACAAAATGAAAACAAATAAATATAAGCAAAGCTGGAATATCGAAAGGCAACAAACGTGATAGTCCTGATTCAAGAAGGTAATATAATTACGAGACACATTTCCATCTTATATCCACTTGGACAAAACAATTAGTCGAACAGATTTGATATTAAATGTTAAACATGTTTTACCTGATTCAGAACTCGCCTCAGCAGAGAGACCACGCAAGGAACATTTAGCATAAGCTAGAAGTCGGATTCGCTGAGGAGCACCCAACTTGCTAGTCAAGGACCTTAGCAGCCCACTTTATGGAATAGAAGTAAACAGTAAGGAGACAATTTAATCAACCTTAAAATCTATTGTGTAACTGTCTACATTGAATCAGGTCTTACTCGGTCCGCAGTATGGTCAGAAACTCAGAGGGCAATGACTCCATGAAGGAAGATACGTCCTCCATATTTAAAGACTTCACTTCTTCCCTTAAAATTTTCTTCTCTTCAGGCGACATTCCTCTCCCGAGCACTGATTTACTTCAGTTATTTAGACGCAATCAGCATTACATCCAGATATAAGCCACAGATATAATGCTAAGCCCTGACCGAAACACCGATAATCATAGCAATTAAGCAAAGAAACCTAACAATGCACTTCGCATTGTTAGCAAAAGGAAGAAAGCCATAAAAAGACAGTTCTAACTTGTTTCATTGAGTTCACAACATGAGTGTATAGCTACGCGAGGATAAATCAAACATCAATGCCAAAAGAAAATGTTGCTGAGAACTTAAAAGTTAAAATTTCACTTCTAAAAAAGAAATAAAATTCCGGGATGAAGATAAAGAGAGTACCTGTTAATGGTTCTTCCAGTAAATATAACAGGAAAATATCTGGCATACTTCCCAACACCAAAGGTTTCACCCAGCTGCTGAATTTTCTGTGAATCAAGTCTGATTAAAGCCTCCCAGAGATGGCAATAGTTCTTTCTGAATTCTTCAGGTAACTGCTTATAGATCCCATGATCCAGAATGACTACATGTATATTTAAGCAAACAAGAAGTCAACCTTAAAACCAAGAACAGCTATGATAAGATAGCACTCCTACTGAAAGACATGTTTAAAGTATATACGTTTTAATGTACCTAATGAAAAGCCATTGCGCCCCTCTGGGGAAACTAATATGTTTCCAGGATGCGGGTCACCATGCAGGAAACCATGAACAAATATCATCTCAGCAAACACATCTATGAGGGTTTCTGCAACCTACAATTTCAAGAGTAGCAGAACAGAACAGTGAGAGTCTTTATTCATTGGAGATACCAGCTTCCTACAACTTATGACCAGAATTTTTCTTGTAAGTCTAATATATCTGCCTGTCTGCTATATAGAAACAACAGTCATACAGCATGCCCAGGAATCAAGAAAAAAAATATGTTACATTGCATGCTTCCCACAAACTAACCTCAAGTGGACTGATTCCCATTCGCTTCAAATATTCCAAATCATCAATCTGAAAGCCAATTAAATTCCTATTATGAGTGGCTTCACCAAAATCAGCAAATCACAGTCCAATGCATGTAAAATATGTTTACTTACATATTTATGCAAACTTTACTGCAATTGATAAAAGAAAGTTGCTAAACCAGCTCAAATAGATATTTCTTTAATGAGGTTACTGAAACATTACAACTAAACCTAACTACTTCCTCCAGGTTTAAACGTTCTTTTATCTAGGGGGGTAGGGGATGTCAAGTTAGCCTTTGAGGTATATACCTTCTGTCCTTGACAAAACTGCATTGTCAAAACCTGCCTGCTTGTGAAATCCTGCCAATGTAAGTGAGATCTAAGATGAAGGAGGAACTCTCGCACTGATAAACCCAAGAAAGAAATGCATATTTTTACCCAATAGACAAAAGGGATCTTGACCATCTTGTTGCTTTTAAAATTATGTGCAGCTCTTTCTGAGTTTTTAGCTTCTTGAATGAAATCTGTAGAACATAAGAAATAATACCACCCAAGCATGTGAACACATTAGTAGAAAGCTACTACAATAAGCCATTTTCTACTTATTTTCATTCCAGCAAGGGTAGCTAGGGTGACAAACATATTGTAATATTGTAGTTTTAAGCGAAGACATCACAATGAAAACAAACAGCCAGACCAGACATATCATTTTCTGGGCCCCAAAACTTGTGATGGCACAAGTTTTGATAGCATGAAGTTGGAAATGGTTACATAGAACCTAGTCCAGTAAAAAGAACAAAAATAAAGATGGTGATATTTACATCTTCAAAATAAAATAAATAATTTGAACCCAAGCATGTAAGAAATAAAATAATCCAAGGAGAATCACAAGTGTGTTCTGATGACAAAACACCACACTCACCAAGTTCAGAAGCAATAGACTTTGTAAATTCTGATACCATCCACTTGAACCTGTACGCCGGGAAAAACTAGAAATGCAGCAACTAAGGTTTTAGACCACACGAGGAAAAGGCCAAGGAAACATACTCATTTCAAGACTGAATTTTGCATTTTTTTCCAATTTGATATCTGTCTTTAATTATCTTCATTATGATAAACAATGTGTTTGCTCTCTCTCCCTGTCTCTGCACATACATGTGCACTTCCTCTCTAATTTGCCAGAGGAAAATTTCTGATTAAGATAGGAACAGAACTATGTACACTCTGGACTCTAGTGTCAAAGCCTCAAAGTCGTGACATAAAGCTGTTATTGTTAAAACCATGCCATGATTCTACCAGTTCTTTACCAGTCCCCGTCAAATCCTTCTTATCAATCTCTCCACGTGCAAGTTTAACAATTAGGAGCTTTTTTTTGTCTGCATTTGCTATTAAAATTAACACAGTGAACGTATCAGTAAATTAGTGATCAACTATTCTTGGTAATCAGTGACACTACTGAACTTTGTTGTTGAGCCAGTAATATAGTTAGGTGGGCATACTCTTTTATGTTGAATTTCATCAGATTAAAGGTTTTGGATTTTGTATCGTGTTTCATGAAGTTTGACACATAAAACAATTTCTTTGGTTGTGGCTGGGACATAGACATAGAGCAGTTTCAAAGACTATCTAATATTTAGTGAAGATTTGTGCAGAGCCATAGAAAATAAAATTGATGGGGACAATTCATTATGTACTTTACTAAATAAAAAGGTAGTTTTCCAGATCTTGTTTCATGAATTTTGTTGCATCAAACAACTTCATTGATCATATTGAAAAAACTAAGATAAAGATAAAGCAGTTTTGAAGAGCCCTGATCATCAATGCAGGCATTGGGCCAATATGTAGCAATGCGTCCATTAAAAGTGATGGCTATTGAAGATTGAGATAAATGCACGTGTAAGGAAAACCCAAAGGCAAGAAAAAAAGTGGTGATGATTGGGAAAGTGGTACTTGAATGATAAGGGGCCCTCTTCTCTTTTCCTCTCTTTTTTCTGCAACTCTCTCTAGATTTTCCATGAAAACAAACAGAAGGGTGTTGGGAGAATGGGAAGTTGGAGACCAAATAGCATACAACAGTGAAAATAATTGCCAAACAATGAAACTGAAAAGTTCAACAGTTTGAATTTGGATGCACTTTTACATGTATAATAACCCTCATTTAACAGTTTCATGTACATTACAAGTTACAACAAGAAAAAGAACATAAATAGAATTTGAATCGGTTAAAGCAGTTCTAAGATCTTAAGTCATTACCAATGCCATAATCTTTGAACGCTATGCAAGAAACTTTTCACACATTAATTATCCTCTTATAGGATGACTGCCAAGAAATCTTAATTGGTTTCTCTCCTTAAACATCTAGTAATGGTCCATCCTTCTAGATAGCATAAAAATGAAAATTTCCTGAAGACTTTCTATGCATTAACCAAAAGCTTCACGTGGGAAAATGCAGTAAAAGGTCAAAAGGGAAAAATATACAACAGTAAACAAATGCTATTGATAAATACTCATATTAAAGTGTTAATGCAATAGGCTTCATGCACTTATAATGAGACCTATTTGCTTTTCATGCATAGGTCTGACATATTTTTTTCTAAAGACACTGTTAATGTAAAAGAAATGATGTTAGGTAACTGTCCATCACAATCTTACCCATGCAACTGATCTGGAGAGTAAAGCCATTGTAGCAAGATCGAATTTCATTTGGTACTCTAATCCTGGATATTGGACCTGTGGTTCAGGTACCAAAAAAAACATGTATTCTCATCTGGAATCGTCTTATGCACTCTCTATAAATTCAAATAATACAACAATATAACAAGATGATGCTTTTGTTTTGTGTCATGTATGAGGAATCAATTGTTCCAAATAGAATTTATCGCTTTAACAAAATGCAGCTCAAAACTAGTATTTAAAGATGAAATTAGTTAGTTATATCATTCTCAAGATGAAAGGGCCACAGTATACAGAAAAAAGATCCATTGCGAAATGTATTTCACCATAATGGAAAATGACCACTTTGCCTTGGTGGTTTTACTTTAAAATCTTCAATCAAGTAAACATATATTGGAGAATCATTACCAAGATAACATAAAAACGAATATGTATTACAGACTGCACTGGATTGAGGCATATGCTCAACACCGGCCAGCCATTCCACACCTCCAACCCCCCAATGCCACCAAGATCCACAGAAAACAACAAGCAACATTAGATATTTCCTAAGGCTAAGTAAAATTCCTGCTTGAGCAAACTAAATTACTAATGCATGTAGGGACATGATTTTCAAACAAAAGTGCTACTTCATCATACAAGTGTAGTTCCAGAGATTAACCTTGACTGCTACCTCCTGATGGTCCTTCAAGATGGCGCGGTGTACCTGAGCAATTGAAGCAGCAGCAACTGGTTGCTCGTCAAACGAGAGAAATCTGATTCATAGATCCCAATGCCAATAACTTAGGTCTTTCACTATTCAAAAAACTTTTAACAGGACATAAATGTACATATGACTCTTATGGACTACTGAAAAAGTCTTGGTCTCTTAGAGTGAAAATTACTCTTCTGAGTCTTTAGAAATTAATTATTAGGATTAATCAAACTTAATTGATGAGAAACTACGCCATTGAGATCTACTTTACATCATACGCTTAAATATAGGCCCATACTGTGGATATACATTGTATTACAGAAGAAACAAGTTTAAGAAGTGTAAAAACAAATAGACTTTCCCTTCCTATAAGTAGGGAGTTTTTTCCTAAATGGATGTCAAGAATCAGCCAGTACATTAAACAGTATGTAAGCAAATTAAACATACATCTCTGACAAATTCTTCCCCACGCTCTTTACTACAACTTCTTTGACAGCTTCAAAATTACAAGGAACTGCCTGAAGCATTAGTATGACTGAGCATATAATCCAATTAAAACTGCCAGACACCATAAAAGTTTGGTTAAACAAAAATAACTCAAATGTGACAAGTAAAAACCTGATCCTGTAAAGACGAAAGAGTTGACGAGTATTCACTAGGAACTTGTCGTGCTGCAGCAACAAACTGGCCAGCCTTTACATAGAAACCTTTGTTGGTGTCACATAAATTTTGGATCCTTCTAGCTGATCTTAGATGAATCTAATAATGCCACAAAACAGTAATTACTGACAAGAAAATTTCTTCCTCCAAGTAAAAGATGAGCAATGAACTTTTCACATTAAATCATTGTTAACTATGCATATTCAACTTTTTATTTTATTTTTTCCCCATCTTTGTCATTGGAAGAACATATCCTATTACCAGGAAGCAGAAAACATCAGAGGATGTTAATAGGGGAACTACCAAGAGCAGGAATAACAACATGAAGCACAATTAATGATGAGTAACATGATTGGGGCATATGTATCATTAACTTCAGCATGGGATACTACATCCCACCATCATTGCAATATGACAGGAAAACCATAGCATTCACAGTGGTAAAGGCCGACCTAATGGAAGATGATAATTTAAAGTTGCGATAGAATTCTTAAAATTCCTCTTAATTATTGTTATGTCCTAAGCATATTGATTGGCAACAGGAAACAACTTAAACCCATGCCTAGACGTCAGCAGCAAAATTATTTATTATGAACTATTATCATGACATGATCAAACAGAGTTTATCTTCAAAAAAGTGTCCGGGATAAAAATTGAGAAACAGCAGCGTAAAATAGCGCTAGGTTTCCAACCTCAGATAATGTGCATCCATACTCCTCCGAATCGGTTGGTAAACCGTGCAATGAGTACTTGTAGTCAACCACGCAAGAACCGATCTGAAAAATTAAAACTGTTAGCAGCATTAATCGGAAAAGAATAGTGATAACCAGGAGAAATCGAAAAGGATTTGATGCAGATAGTCACGGTAAAGAGGGCGCGGGAGGACCGAACGACGCCGTTTAAGAAGCTAGGGGGGAAACTGATTGTATTGCCAGATTCGAGAGAACCGTAGGCGGCGGCGGCGGCGGCGGAGATGCCTGCAGCTGTGAGCACATAGAGCGAGGTTTTGGCGCCTAACTTCAAACCTCCATGTCTCCTCATCTCTCAACTAGCGGAAACTCGGTTTCCGTCTCAGCCTCTGGAAGAAAACGGAGGTAGTAAATTTTACTTGAAGTTGACAGTAAACCGCCAAAAAGAATCGCGGTAAATTCGGCTTCGACACTGTAATTGTAAATATGTAACTCAAAACTCGTGGTCGTTGTCGTTCGTTTCAAGTTTCAACTAGTACTAGTATCATATCCAAAATAATTTATTAATGCATTAGATGTATATTAAAATTTTATTTATATGAAATTTCATTTTTCATAATTATATCAAAAAAATATTTATGTGGCAAAATTAAATATAAATTGGTTATTATATGCTTACTACGTACTCCCTCCGTCCACGAACAGTGTTCCAATTTTGCCATATTGGGTGTCCACAAAGAGTGTTTCACTTTCCTTATTTGGCAAAAAGGTGGTGAGACAATTTCTCAACTCACAAAATATCATTCACTATTTATTAATTTATTAAATCCATATGGTGGGACCATTTCCCCACTCACACAATTCCTTCATCTTTCATTAAAACTCGTGTCGTCCATAAAGTGGAACACTCTTTGTGGACGGAGGGAGTAATTGTTTTGAAGGAAAATTATGTAACCTATACATTATTCATTCTGAAGAATATTTTAGTGCATAAGATACATATTAAAATTCTGAAAGAGATCAATTCACTAGATATATATTAAAATTATATCTCTATGCAATTTTATCTTTCATAATCTATAGTAATATAGAAGCTCAAGAGTGAGGTGTTTTAAAAATGGCGCCCAAAAATTGTCTCGAAAAGCGTGCATGTTATTTTCATGAAAAACATCTACTTTGTACATGCATTTCAATCGCTATATTCATCCAGTTTACTTTTTAACAGCAGTATTCCTTCTTTCAAGAGTGATCCAGCTCAAACATTTATTATTATATTTTGAAATAAATTCAATCGGCTGGATTTCAATATAATAAACCTTTCTCGATTTCCTCAAGGGAATATCATCAACTCAGACTCAGCTGAGACACGATTCTATAGAATGTCATTCCAGTACTTCTGATTAAACTAATTATCACTGCCCAACATACCAAGGTACAAGGTTACGAAAAAACCCTCACTTTCTAATAGATCAAAACAGTGCATAATTAACCATCTATACTTAATGTCATTCATATAGATTGAGAAATAACAATCTTTGAGACCTCGTTCTTCACTATCAGTAGAGAAGAACTTATCTTACTGTGAATACCTTTCAATGCAACAAGTGCACCAACATCATTTTGTTAGCTAAGATAAGCATAACATCAAATGATAT
>JAYJMF010000036.1:1881005-1906921 GCA_036873715.1 Salvia sclarea | reverse complement strand
AACTTTGAAACTTTAAATTTGGTGTTTTATGAACTTTGAACTTATGAAGATTGTTGGGATGTATTGTTTAATGTTTAAAACTTGACTACTTGGAGATTTGAAGTATTTAGTGTTGTTAGAGATTCGGAATTTAGTATTTTAACTTTAGTATTTGAATATTTGAATATGTGGTTGACTAGTTGGAGTATTTTTATTATTTAGTGTTGTTGGAATTTTACAGGAAACAAAATCATATTTTTGAAGTATGGAAAAAAAAATTCCTTCAAATAAAATGGCAAAAATTTCGGATATATCCAAAATATCCGAAATAATTTCGAATATTTCGGATTAATGTCCAAAATTATTTTGGTTTGGTTCGGACATAATTTTCTAAGATTTCGGATATTTAATTCGGACACATTTTTAGCCATACCCGTCCAAATATCCGAATGCTCACCCCTACTTCCACCGCTTCCCATCGGAATCCTACCGCTTCTCATTAGAATCATGTGAAGACTCCATGTGCTGCTAGCCTGCTGCATAGCCATGGTCATCCCACCCTTTTCTTTTCCACTGCTGTGAAGACACAATGTTCCGTGCAACTTCCACCCATTTCTGAAATCTTGAACTTGAAGAAGGAAATAGGGAAATAGGGAATTCATCGACCAGAAATTAAAGAAATCAATTCAACGAAGTTAGATGAAGAAAATAGGGAATTCATCGACCGACACCAGAAAATGAAGAAATAGAAGAAGTTAGATGGAATTGAAGAAATATACGAAGTTAGATGAAATCGAGGGCAAAATAGACGAAGTTAGATGGAATCGGTGTCCCCAAATTCCCTAATCAATTATTTCAATTCAAGAAAGGTGAAAAAATCCCCAATCTTACCGTAAGAGAGAAAGAGTGGTGCCCTAACGAAATTCGACACGGCGACTACGCCGATGGTGACGATCGGAGAAGAAGGCGTGAGATGATTGCGGCGGAGTAGTCGAAGAAGAGAGAACGTGAAGACGTGGTGGCTGAGTGGCGAAGAATAGAACTGATAAAGACGAAGACGACGTAGGCGGCATAGGCGGCGGTGGCGTACCGTTTGAAAGGGTGCAGAGCCGTTGAATGGAGGGGGTGACTTGAAGGGTTTTTTTGGATAAAAAATATAAATAAAACATAATTAAGTTTTTTTTTTTAGGTAAACATAATGCAGTTCAATCATCCCATATCTGACCCTTTTAGTTGGATTGTAATATTTTTCAAACAGTGCAAATAGGGACGGGCCAAGGTTTTACAGCGGGCCAATGGGTTTAACACATTTGCTATCAAATATATGATTTGGACATAAAAAGTGAGCATATCCATCAATTTCCGGCCTACCAAACGGGCCCTAAAGAAAATTTAGTTTGGGTTAAGTGCGTGTCACAATTATCTATCCATTAATTAATTATCTTCAATTAACAAATGTAATTAGCAGTAGATAAATTATGAAATGTAATTAGCAAATTTCAAATCACAGAAACTAAGATATTAATTATTCAAATTATACCTAATTAAATAACCATTTTGTTATTGCACATCTACAAAGAGAATACAAATCGATGATCAACGTATCATTTTTTTTTGTCAATTCACAAGGAAATATTTTGAGGCCGTTTCATACTTCATAGTATACTATTGTAAATCCTTCATCTCAAGTAGCGATCACTTTATGATTAGACTAACATACACACAATTCACCTTATCATAATATACAAAATTTAAAATGATTTAATTAATATAAAAAATATTATACATTTACTTAGCACAAGATAAATTTAATATATAATGTATTATTAAGTTAGTATCAATTGTTATTATATAGCTATAAACTATATATTTATTTTTAGAAACATAAGGTGTAAATGGGTAGCATATTTTTTGTTTTTAAAATTATAATTATTTTTATCACTTAGGACACTGAGTGCATATTTTTTTTATACGATTGGACATTTTATAATATATAAGTGGGGGAAAAACCCAATTACCAGTAAATTTTGTATAAAAACTAAAATTGAAAAGGTTCCCGTGCATCATCGCACGGACACAAATACTAGTACAAAAAAGGTCCTACCTTTTTAACTTTATGCCATGAGATAAAAATTCAGTATTTATAATGATGGGATGACACCTTTACCTTAGATTCATGGTTGTTTCATTAACCACGACTAGAATTTAAGCATGACTAATTAACTGTGCATCTAAAATGCGGCAGAACAAAACCTCGTTATTTCTTTGATTTCTTCATTATTCTACACACCTCTCCATTATCTTTTGATCCATGAACTCGTTCGTTTTTTACAAGTGAATCGACTCCGATCAATGTATAATCTACATGGAAGTTCAAACTTATTTTACTAGTTTGAATAATAAAAAGAACCACTTTGATTACTATATTTCTTTTAAATCATGGAATATGTAACATGTTCGCGATTCCGTGACTTGTTGGTCCATATATAAGAGCCTGATTTTGTGTTGGAATCGCATATTATACTATGTGAATAGATGAAAGTTGACGGAGGAGGGGTGGGAGACTCGGGAAGCAATCCCCTATTTTCTTTTTCTTGATCCTTTTTAGAATTTAATTTGTTCGAACTGTTTATTTTTATTACTTAAATGTTAAAATAAATTCAATTTTCATATGGATGGTATGTCATCGATGGAGCCAGAATCTTTATTTCCGGTCCAACTAATAATAATAATATAAAGCAATATATAGTTTCAAAATCCTTGATTTAAAATTTAATAAATCCTATGTATATCTGTACGGGTATATTTCCATCTTTGTGTGAGTAGTTATTCCGCTTTTGTATAGATTGTTGTTCTACTTGTGTATGAATAATTGTCATGTACTTTGTGAAGTGTAAAATATGCTATAATAAACTTTAAATTGTCATGATATTATGTACCTACTTATAATTCTAAAAAACTAAAATATAAATTAATTATAGTTAGACTAGCGCAGTTACAATTAAGCGTTAGAAACTTAATAGCTATACAACGTTTTAGTTGGCTGACAAAGGATCTAAATAGCAATTCTTCAAAAAAATAAATAAATAATGGCAATTATAATATCCATAAGTCGCCAAAAAGACCTAACTCAAGAGGTTAAATTGAGGCACTCAAAGACTCTCCTTTACGAGTGATAATGGGTTTCAAATCACGTCTATGTACGGGTATTTTCCCATTTTTGTGTGAGTCGTAGTTCCATTTACGTACGGGTAGTTGTCCTGCTTTTTTGTGCAGTATAGTGATCGCACATACATGCAATGTTAAACTTTAATTTATTATGGTTACACAGTAATATTATATAGAGAGGTACTAAAAATAACTAAGTTATTTCAACTTCAAATGTAAAATCTCAACTTAAAATTCAAGAGAAGAAACACGTATACAAGCAAGCTGCAATGTAACTTCCAATTGAGATCCAATTACGTTATTACGTACAAAATGGATAATAGAAAATTAATGTGAAGAAGTTTCCAAAGGTACATATGTACTCGGTACTCCCTCCATTACAAAGGTATTGAACTTCTTTTATTAAAGTGTCCAAAGATATTGAAAATTAATGTGAAGCAGCAGCGTACAATAATATTAGTTAGTTTCTTTTGGAAAACTCTTACTACTCATACAAGCTTAAATAATTCTCTATCTCTATTATTATTTTGTGCAACTTTAAAGTACTTTTCCATTCTCGTTAATTCTAGTCCAAAGAAATATATCAATATATTTAGGACGGAGAAAATATATATTTATAAGTAGGGGGATCAAATAGAAACCCTCCCCATAATGTTAATTAGGAACCAATTTAGATCATTGATTTTGATTAATGGATGATCCAAATTGACTTTTCAAATTCGATCGCTATGCTTTCGTACTCACAAAATAATGCCTCCAGTGATACTATGCTTTTTTGATGTATAAAGCAATACTTTCATTGATTCTGATGTGTTTAAACGTATATTATAACGATTTTATTAGCATTCTCATAACATCCACTCCGTTCCAAATTTATTCATTTCCATTTAATTACATTCGAAAACGAGATAATTATTTATATATTGTTGGAAACCTGGGAAAGGGGATGATTGGATGAAGCATATTACCTTTAAATCATAAATTATGGATATCGAGTAGTTGGAGAGTTGAAATATTCCTCTCTTTTTTCTCCTTTTCCTTTTGAAGAGAGAGTTGAAATATTCCTTAAGGGAGTATGCGGTGGACAGACGGCGATTTGCAATCTCCCTCATATTCTTCTAGCCTATATATGGGTATATATATATTCTATGCTTTCTTCTACTTGCGTTTTTATCCCATAACCAATATTCTATTTACATTATCTATATATCCAAATCCTATGCTCCATCTCAAGATGGTTTTTCCACACAAATAATTATCATAAGTGCTTTTTTGATAAATTTGTTTACTTAAGTTTTGTTTAATCAATATCGATGTATTAATCTTAATATTATATATCGTACATATCTTCACGGGTTTGATCTAGAACCAATCAAGTGGGCGCCAAATCGTAAAAGATATAGATGACGTTTGGTTCGTGTGATTAAATGGATATGATTGATAACATAATTACCCTTTAAATCTCCTCCTTTTAATCCATACTTCCTCCTTTTTATGAACTCCACCACTCCTTATGCCATCCTTTTCACTCAAATGTGTAATTATTGGTGGGATTAATAATCACATCACATTTAGTGTGATTATTAATCCCACCAATAATCACACATTTGACTAGAAAGAAGGGTTTATGAGGTTGTGGAGTTTATAAAAAGAAGGGAGGATGAATTAAAAGGGAGAACTTTAAAGAGTATTTATGCTCTCAATCCTATCTATTTAATCACACAAACCAAACGACTCTATATAGCATCCACATATCGAATAAAATAAATTCGATTCTATATTTGAAACTGTGATATTAAAAAGGAGAGCAACATCGTACGTATCAAATCTTGGACGTAGATTTCTACAATTCAATGAAAAGAAATCGAAGTTTGGCAGACAACGCGTGATATATATATGGTTATGGATCGATGGTGACACGCACTAAAAAGTATATTGCTTAAAGCAATGGTTGTGTTTGAGCTTTACTTTGTATTAAAAGCAATTTAATAATAGCTAGCTATTAGATTAAAATATCTCAATGTAGCTGCTCCAATTTTAATTTTAAAAGTTATCCTTTTCAAGTTTTAAGAAATGTCAGAACCTCTTGTTTGCTTCTTAATTTGATAATATTGTTATACATCTCCTGTTGTTCACGTGTACCACCAATAACTTTTTAAATTGATACTACTACTTATGTAATATGACAAAGTTGTGAGTGGTCTGAAATCTTTCCAAAAGATTTCCGAATATGTAACAAGAATTAAGAAGTGTTGGCATAGAGGGTTATGCAATCGGATATGTTGTGCTCTGTGAAAGATAAAAAAATAATAAATTAAAGTACTTAGTAAAATAGAATATGTGCAGTTTTGCATGTTTTTTTTGAGTTATATTCTATTTATTAATAGTTCATTGCCTATACTTTCAGAAGGTGATTCATCGGATGATAAATGAGGTTACATAATAGTTCATCCAATGATCCAAGTAAGACAAAATGTAGAATATAATTTTGTGTATGTTTTTGCTAATATAATTTTACATTATTAATTCTCCTCAAAATAGAAACTAGAAGACGCGCGCCTTGGAATTTGCACTTGATCGTTATCGAGCTTACAATCTTGATCCCTAAGTTTGTTTTGGGCAACCCTCATGCCCAGGTTTTTAATAAAAATAATTTTTCTTCTTCTTCTTCTTCAAAAATACTATATCATGTGGCTATCACAAAGGTTTAAATAAGACGAGCTGCTTCACTTTTACCAATATTCAATTTTTTTATCAGAAAACTTTTCAGTACACAAATTTAAATCAATGTTATACAGATATTTTTGGTCATGCTAGCTCAAATCAATATGATAGGTTTGCCCAGTCAATTTGTAAAGTATATTAGGGTTAGTTAAGTTTGTTATATCAATTACTAATAAGTAACACACATGCATGTATGTATAGTATTTGCAAGGGGTTAATTATCAGTTAGCTAGCCATCTTTAGAAGATGGGCTTTGGCCCCTCTAAATTCCAACTTCTCCACATTTTCTCATTTTCTTACTATAGTGTTTTCCGATTTGGTCCCTAAGTTTTACTTAATTCTTTCATGGGTCATATGTACTCAACATGAACTATTAAATTCCAATTGAAAGGCGATATGATCCACGTGTTAAAACAATTATCACAATTAGGTTATTGTAATAAGTAAAGTAACTAGGGGACCTTTAGTTGAAGAGAGTTAGAAAAGGGAAAGGAAATTCAAAATCGGGGTGCTGTAAATGTTTGACTAGAAATGCCATAATTAATCGATGTTGCAATTTATTTTAGTTTTTTGAAATTCATGATTTTTGAGATTTTTTGTCAACCTCCGACCCATGCAGCTCAGCGATGGTTTTCAATATGGCCAAACCCAATCTGAATAACATCCAGCTGCTTTGGTTGGAATCAGTGTATTCAAGACTAGCTAGATTTAGCAACTTAAGATTGATTTTAAGGGATTTTCTTTTAGCTGTATGGCTTAAAAAGCATTTTCAGTGGCAAAGGAATATTGTGTGTTGTCGATTAAGCATGTGCATCTAGAGCTATTTTGACTGCGAATACTCATGCTACTTTTGCTAAAAATCTTGAATATATGCTTGTATAGTATGAAAATATTCCTTCATATATTAGTATATATTATGGCATGCATGATTAATAACTCCATAATCCCCCAGAACATTGATGAATGATTCTACAAGTAATTAAGTTATCCAAACAAACTCTTGAAATATATATAAGGAGAAAAAGACACACAAACTCTTGCAAATTACAGACAGGTTTCCAACTTCAGCATGGTTAATTTATCTCATGCCATCACAACACATTGATTCATGGAGAGATTATTCCTCAAATATATGGGGATTTAACTAAAATGTAATTTAGGTTCTAAATAAATTTAATTTAGAGCTATATGCGGATAAAGGGAGTAATATTTTTGATAATTTCTAAAAAGGAGAATTTTAATAAATCGGCTACTTAAGCCCATGAGACCAAATTTCACGGTGGAGTTGGGCTTCTCAACCTATTAAGGGCCGTTAAAAGCCCGCCGATGAAAATTAGGTCCAATCATAACGGCCCAATTAGAATGGTTTTTCCCGCTTCAAATTCATTTCAAAAAAGCATTATCAGGAAAAAGATCTCGAGCAAAAGCAACAATGGCGATCGGTCAATTGGAAGTCCACCGGAAACTTACCCAAAAAATCGCTGCAATTTTCGAAGAAGTTCGGTCTTCGAACGCTACTCACAGACGCAAGCTCAAGGAACTCCTCGCTCTCCGCTCACCGTCTCCGGCCGAATTCTGCGCGGCTTTTTGCGAAGCCCTAGTACCTCTTTTCAATTTCCAGCGGAGAACCTCCTCCTCCGAGCGTATCATCAAGTTCGTCTCCACTTTCGCTTGCTCGGGCAACGATAAAGACGACTCCGCTGATGAATTTCTGGAGAATTTCCTCAGGTTTCTTCTCGTGGCTGCAACCGCGGCGAATAAGACTGCGAGGTTCAGAGCTTCTCAGATTGTTTCCGAGGTGCGTTTGAGTTCTTGTCTCTCAGCATTTTGACTCTTTGAACTTTCGTTGGATTTATGTATTAAGTTTACTAAAATTCCTTTTAGTTGGACAGTTAGCTAAGACCCAAGACTGAGTAACTAGAAATGCAACCAAAAGAGTTTATCATTTATGATTTCATTCTGCTGCTTCTCCCCAATGTTTGTCATTTTCGAGTTGAAAACTACATTTCAGAAGGGATACGATGAAATTCGATTCGAATTCAATTAAATCTATTATTTTATTATAGAAAGTAAATGCTCATCTCTACTACTGTGTAGATAATTATGCGGTTGCCGGATGATATGGAGGTGAGCAATGAACTCTGGGATGAGGTGATAGAATGTATGAAGATACGTGCGGGTGATAAGGCCCCTGCAGTTCGAACATTTGCTGTCAGGTCTCTTGCGCGGTTTGCAAACGATTCAGAGAACCGTGACATTCTCGAGTTGTTCCTTGAAAAGCTGCCACTGGAGCAGAATGGCGTATGACCTTCATCTATTTGTGATATCATTTTATTGTTATAACTTCTTGATTATATATCCAGATGACATACCTACATGCTTCTCCCCCAAACATTCTAAATCACTTTTTCAAATGCTGCTCAAGGAGAACCATTATTTCTGCAGATTACTATATCTGGTATGTCCTCGGAGTTTGACTGTAGCAAATTTGCAGGATGTTCGTAAAATCCTTGTGTTGTCTTTGCCTCCTTCAAGTGAGACTTTATCAATGATAACTGATTGCACTCTGGATGTGAACGAATCAGTCCGGAAGGCTGCATATTGTGTTCTAGCCAGTAAATTCCCATTACAGAGCCTCAGGTAATTAGATTATATAGTCTTTTGTTTCTCCTCGTAAATTTTATTTTTTACACACGTGTTGCTCTGATGGATGTTGCATTATTATTCACTTCCTACATAGTCTTATGTATGTGTGTAACTATATATTTTACCCGCTTATTTTGTGTCATGTTTCTTATGTCTCAGTATTAAGCTCAGAACAACTATTCTTCAGAGGGGGCTTGCTGAGCGATCTGCAGCTGTCGCAAAGGAATGCTTCAAGATGATGAAGGACGAATGGATTGAAAAAAGTTGCAATGGAGACCCTATTGAACTACTTAAATTTCTTGATGTTGAAACTTATGAATCAGTTGGGGAGACAGTTATGTCCACTCTCCTGAAAGCAGGATTAGTTAAAATACAAGATGGTCAAACTCTTCAGAAATTTACTACACGTGGTAGCGACTCAGCTGAAGGTTCGCATTAAGTATCTTGATTTACTTCTTTGGCTAACCGAGTGTCTCATCCATCAAATATCAATTCCCAGTTATCATTTTGATCCACTATGACATTTATGGCTGTTCCATTGCAGTCAATTCTCAATAAGGCTAGAAAACCTTGAGGGATGTATTCTAAATGGTTTTAAAAGTTGCCATTCTTAAAAGTTAAAACCTTTGATTTCTTAGGTCTTTGCATCATCCAGAGAGACTTTCACCGTAAGGTTCGCTAAAATTTAGCAAATTGTTTTGATTGATATGCAAAAAACAGATAGGTTGACTTCGGTATTAGCCAGAATCTCAATTGAACTTCTCTTTACCGAAATCTTAGGACATTTTACAGTAGTGCAAATGTTGAAAAACACTCCGCTTAATAAGATCGTTCATCATAATGCTATGCAGATAAGGGTTAAGGGTTCTATTTCTTGAATTTTATGATTGTTGCTACTTGTGAGTATAAGCCTGCCTTGGGATACACTCTTAATATGCCTCCCAATACAAAAGCAGGGCAATGCAGTCATTCTGTTGAGCTAATGGACGCAGAAGTTGCTGTTTTCTGGAGAGTGGTTTGTAAGCACTTGCACACGGAAGCACATGTAAGCACTAACTGAACAATTATCCTTATTTTGTTGACCCCCGCTACTTTTATGCTGATTTGATTGAAAAGGTCTCAGTTATAATGATAATAGAGAATAGATTAATTGAGAATGGATAATTATCGTGAGAATTGAGAATGATGCACAAATACAAATTACATGCGTGCTATGGAAATTCTAACTGCGAAGCACGTCCTGCAATTATTAAACATATTTATCTACAATTTTGTTTATAGATGGTCATTGACTCATTTGTATAGAGAGTTGGGTGATCTATTGTTTAAATCTTGTGTTCTGCATCTTCCATGATCACTGTTTCAAGATAATGTTGAATTTTGGCTGTATATATATTGACCAGTTGAATGGTTTCACTCTCCTTATTATCGAGCCTGTCTGGATTTATTTATTTTTGGCTTCCGCATTTTGCTCCTGAAAAAACTGACATTGATTCCTTTAGGGTTGCAGGGTGTAATTGAGATTCAACTCTATTCTCTATCTTATTACTTGGTTTTTTGCAACTTGAATAACAGTAAAAACTGAAAACCAAGTGACAGTTGATGGCCATTGCATCAATTATGGGAGGATCATATTGTCAACCTAATTTGAAGAAATTCTAGCTATTCCTTCATTTGCTACTCAGTTTTTTTTGACTTTTTTTCTCATGATGAATCAGAAAAAAGGTTCTGATGCAGCTATGACTATGGGCACAGAATCGGCAGTATATGCAGAGGAAGCTTCAGACAACAATGATCTACTTGATAGAATTCTTCCTGCCTCAGTTTCTGAATATGTTGAATTGGTTAATGCTCACATTGCTGCTGGTGGGTGAATTTTAGCAAAAACAGCTTTTGTTAACTTCAGGCCAGACATTTTATGCTATCTAATCTTGCAGGGGCAAATTACCGATTTGTATCTCGGCAACTGCTACTTTTAGGAACGATGCTTGACTTCTCCGATGTTTCAAACAGAAAAGTGGCCAGTGAATTTCTTCAGGCTTTGTTGCATAAAGCCCTTGATCATGAGTTGGACGAGAATGGAAATGAAGTCATCATTGGAGATGGTTTCAATTTAGGAGGGGAGAGAAATTGGGCTGCTGCTGTAGCAGAATTAGGTAAGAAAGTCCATGCGGCCACAGGAGAGTTTGAAGAGGTTGTTCTCAAAGTGGTAGAAGAGCTTGCTCAGCCATGCAGGGAGAGGACAGCAGATTGGAAGCAGTGGCTGCACTGTCTTGCTGTGGTCGGACTTCTTTTGGAAAACACAACTTCATTTCGTCACATGCAGGGAAGTGCAATTGATCCTACCGAAATTCTTCATTCTCTATTGCTTCCAGGGGTATGCCCGAGATTTTTATGGTTCCTTCCCATTTTGTACTTGATGGGCATGTGGGTGTATGCTTGTTGTAATTCGCTAACTTGGTTTGGTTTTTGGTCTGTACGTACAGGCAAAGCATTCCAACTTGGATGTCCAGAGGGCTTCTGTTAGGTGCCTTGGTCTTTTTGGTTTGTTAGAAAGAAAGCCGACTGAGGATATAGTAAAGCAATTACGATGTTCTTTTGTCAAGGGACCTTCTACTGTAACAATAATGGCTTCCAAGGCATTACTTGATCTTGCAATATGGCATGGCCCAGATGAAATGGATAAAGCCATGAACTGTAACCTCTCATCACATATCCATAATCGTGAAGTTTCTTCAACCTCTTATGAATTTGGTGATGAAAGTGATGATTTGGATATTGAACTGCTTGATCTATTGTGCGCTGGGCTTGAACATGATTGGGATGATGTAGAAGAGGTTGAAGAAAATCAATCAATACAAGATGTACTCGGAGAAGGTTTGGCAAAGATTCTACTGTTGAGCAATAAATTTCCAGGATCACATGCTTCAAAACATCACTTGATATTGGTTAAGCTCATCAAACTGTACTTTAGTAGTGAGAATGAGGAATTTCAGAGGTTGGTTACTTCTCTGGATCAGTTGGTCTGCCACTTTATATGCAAATAGAACAGTAATTGATTTCCCAATATTTTGCAGGTTGAAACAATGTCTGTCAGTTTTCTTTGAGCACTATCCATCCCTCTGCATAAATCACAAGGTTTGAGTTGATACAGAAACAGTATTGCTATACTTTATTCAGTTAGCACGGAAGTGTGGCAATTATGTTTATCACATAAAAGCATTTTCCCCAAATTGCAGAAATGTCTGTCAAAGGCTTTCATGCCAGTTATGCGTTCCTTGTGGCCTGGAATCAATGGCAATGCTGCAGGATCCTCCATGATGATATCCAACATGCGTAAAATTGCTGTCCAAGCATCACGCTTTATGCTGCAAATGATTCAAGCTCCTTTATTAGTGAAAGAGACTACCAGTGCAGAAGATGATAAAAATGAGAATCCTGGCGTAGAGACAGATCCATCACTTGTTTTCGAGAGTGGAGAGGAAGCGCTAGCTGTTCGAATTGCAGTAGAGGTATGCTACTTTCACATTATTATAAGTATTCTGAGATTCAATGATCTTTATTTCTTTGTGATCTTTTTGCATCTGTAATCATTCGTGTGACTGTTTATGATGCTTGGTTTTGGTAGTGTGCTTGTAAGGACAAAACTTACGGATTCAATTAGCATACCCTTTTCAAATAAGAAAAGCGATCCACCATTCAATATCAGAAATATAAATGCTTTAACAGTACTCCTTTTCTTATATTCCCAACTCTTTTAACATGCTATTATCTTTTATCTTCTTGGTTGTCAAGCTCATATTTTAGAAGCTTTTAGGTTTAGCTAGTACACTCCATGTTCTGTGTAAAGAAAAGGGAATACTTTCTCTTGCTCTTTACCTTTCTGAAGGAAAACAAAAAACCCATTTCCACTGCTATTTGTTGGTTTCACATGGTTCCCCTATATTCAGGTGGCAAGCTTCGATTCTAAGAAGACAGCTGCAGAAAAATCATATGTGGCTGCACTTTGTAAAACACTCGTGTTGCTTCACTTTCGAGTTTCAGAACAGGGAGGTATAAAACTCATGAGGCGGATTCTGAGTCGTGCGATTACAGTTGCAGCAGCTGAAAAAGATCTCACCAAGGAGCTGAGGCATATGGCCGAACGGCTAAAGGCAATAGACAAAAATCCTGATGAACAATTGTCCTCTGAGCAAACTACTCACATTTTAGGCAAGCGAAAGATTTTTCCTTCCATTTTCGCATAAACTCATGACTAAATAATAAAACTCAACTAGGTGCTTTATGCATAATGAGTTGAGGAATAGTTTGTCTCATGATCTCAACTCATATCTTGTGTTTTTTGTTTTTTCTTATGTAAACAGAGAAGTTGGAACTAATATTCGACTTCGACAAGGATGAGTCGTTGGAAGTGCCTCCCACCCCAGCACCACAATCAAACCGGCCAAGACGTCCGAGAAGAAGAGCAAGGGACAACGCAGATTCTTCCTCTGATGATGAAGTTTCTCCGACTTGTGTAGTTCCCAATACTCCTGCTGTGATCAACAGTCGCTCGCAGAGGGCGAGCAAGACAGCAGCCATGTCCAAAATGGCAGCAAAGACGACATTTAAGATAGATGAGTACGATGATGCTGGTAGCGAGGACGAGGATGGGGAAGCAGTAGCTAAAGTCACCTCAGAAGATGATGATTCTGAAGCTTCTGTTTAATTTGCTGTAAGTCTTAATGTTATGATCAAATCTGTCTAACATCTCTCTCTCTTTTTGTGCATCTCGTGCAACTAGCAGAAATCTTCATGTACCCCTCCAACTATGGAGAGTGTAATGTACTGTTAAGGCCGCTCATTCATGTCTCTATTTTTAGACCCAATATGCTATTGGGCCGGGCCCAGTTTATTTTTTGCAATCTCCTTTTCCTTTTCCTTTTACCATACTTTCTTTAGGTTATACGTGTCCATCTATGAGGTTCCTATTATCTGATATCAACTTAAAGTTGTGTAAATAAAACTGAATAGGAACTAAAACATAGTGTGAAAGAATGACTTTGCATAGTAAGCATATATTATCATTGATTTGTAGGTTCTACTGCAATCATCAATGGAAATTTCAAGTACCCAGTTGCTCCGTGGAAAATTCTTGATTGCAATTATCATTGATTAATTGGTTCTATTGATTTGATGTGATGTTGGGCTTCTAATTTCAAGCTTTATTTTTTGTTTGTTATATTAATAAGATTATGACTTATCCCAGGACTCCTAATCACGTCAAAATCTAAAACCTCTGGTTTCTTTTTGTTTCGATGATTCTAACCTTATTTTAATATTTTGATTATAATATATACCAGAGGAAGATTCATGCCGGTCGCCGGCCTAGCATTGGTTTCTCTGTTTGGTATTAAATTTCGATCTTGAAGCCTGTAGCCACCCTAACTGCTCGACACTAATGATTCCGCTTAACATATAATATGGTATGCCACATATTGTTAAATAGAATTGATATATTAACAGATGGGTATTGGAGATAAGTCTAAAAATAAGTTTTAATTATTGGTAGCTTAAACAAATGGATGTCCTTTTCGAGGCAATTTCCACACTAGGGGACAAACACTCCTGATTTTCTATTACTATTCGAAATTTTGTCTTGTATTTTACTTGGTCAGTAATATATGTATCATTCTTGTACGTTCAGTATGTCAAAGAATGCATATCTACTTAAATTAAAATAAAAGGATAAGATTAAAATGCCATCAAAGTATATTAATTAAAGAAAATGGTTTGTCCCCAATGACATTAGCACCGACAGTGCGCTAATAACGATTTATTTTGGTTAATTAACAAAATGGAGAGTGTTCCCCAGATAGGAGTGCTTTCCACATGCAATTATTATCAACGAGCCTTCTATCATTAAAATCGCGTGTATGTTATTAGGATTCTCTATTGATTTTAAAATGTAATTTAAGATAAATAAGATATGGTTATTGTCATTATTAGGCATACCATTTAGATATCTACTATTTACAATTGCCCTTTTGTTGTGTATTTAGTTCTTCTATATACCAAAAGCAGATATCAGAATATCATTCATATCCCAAACATTCTAAAAAGAATTTTATATTTGAATCATTTTGTTCGGGTTGTCTTTGGGACTTATTACCTACAGATTCGAGCTTGAGATGGATAATTTATGTACAATCTATTAAACTAAAATTAGTATTTGTTTAGCCTTATAGTTATACTAAATGATTAAGAAATACATCTATAAGATATTTCTGTATATAAAAATCATGCATCAACATTTTCATTTTGATCCATACAAGTGAATTAATTGCTACCTTCAGACAAATTATTTTACTAAAAGATTAGGCTAGTGTAAGATATGAAACTAAATTAATATTCTAATTAGAAGTTAGTTTCAGTTGTAACTCAACAAATACAAGAACCAACCTCGAAGTAGCTTTTGTATTGTAAAATTGTCCGACTGTCTGAGTATATGTAAAAATATAAAATGAGAATTTTTTTGTTACAACTATGATATATAAATTTGGATTCATACCTTAATCTGTCTTATGATGAGAGAAGAGAGATGGTAGGAAATATATTACATACCCAATTTGAAAATAAAAATAAAAAGGGTCCAAGTTTATAGGGTTGGCTCAAGTAAATAAAATAAGTACTCAATTCCGTGATATGAATCAAATAAATCCAAAGAAGGCAGACCCAGAAAGGGATAAGAGTTTCTCAAATTGTGGGCGTGCATTCTACATGTTTTCACACCATTATATTATTGTTTGGTCATTTCAACTTTCAATGTACAATTTAATAAAAAATGTAAAATCAAATGTTTGGAAAAGTGGGTTGACGTCTCTCATGGAGGGAAATTGCAGGTAAATTTCATGAGAGCCCAACTGGTCAACTGCTGTCTGCTGCTCATCTCTAGCTATTACATTCAACTTTAATTCTTGTCTAATTTTTTCTTCTAATATATATTTCGGGTTTGGCGAGTATGACGGTGGGGATTGATTCCTAGATCTCTCAGTTATGAGGGGAAGTCTTCACAACTTTGGATGTCCTCGAATAAATGTGTTATTATGTTTCTTACACCTATTCAATGAATTCTAAATTACCCATATTCTTATTCTTATGACCCACGAGGCCTACATTAATTCAATAACAAAAATATTGGTTCTTCAAAAAACGAAAGAGATAAAATGCGAAGCATTCAAATAAAAGTCGGAGTGCTATTCTTTAGTGAAACTCCTACTTCTCTCTATTTCTGTGGAATGTTTCTACATATGTATTCGAGAAATTTAATCCATATTAGTATATTTCAATCTTATATTGCAATAGTATATATACTTTCCCCCATGTGTTGCTCGTATTCGTTTAAAATTGTTATCTTATGTCGTTTTGTATGAATAAATATTTTTTTCTTGTAATACGAAATATTTGTATAATTTAACATGGAGAATTTTCCAAATAGTGGAGGTGTTTTAGGTGAAGGAATATGAGGTGGTATTTGCTGTTTGAAAAGTGACCTCATTACTCAATTTCATTTCCGTATAGTTTGTTAGGAGGAGAGCACCCTAGCTATAAAATTCCTAGAGTATATATATTTTTTTTTTCAGATAGTTGTTTTGGTTTAGGCAGGGTACTCTTTTTCTTATTATGGCATTTTTGGATTTGACAGAAATTTTAATGAGTCTCGACTCTTGAATCTTCATTTTATCAATTAATTTCGTCCTTTCCCTTTCTTAAGAAACATCTTTTTTGAATTTGTTACTCGCGTGGGATAACATTTCTCTCCAAAAAGAATAAAGCTCAACTCAGTTATGCACATCCAAATCACGACCCAACAGAGGAGATCTGTTAAGGAATATGCCTCGTAATTTCATAACTAGTATAATTTAAATTGTTAGTATATGTTGACAAGATTGTCAATATCTTCAAATCTAACTAGTATTTCAATATATGATGGATGGTGTCCGTGATACTTAATTCTTTTATTAAAACCTTTTGTAATGTTTGACATTTAAATAAATCAAGAGGGTATATAAAATATCCCCTCTTATTAAGTTATCAATAGCTTAACAAAACAACCAAAAATAAAAATACAACACTAATATTCAAGTGGTTAAATATATATCCAATATTAATTTGGTGCGGCCCTAATTAAATAAAATGTAAAAGGAAATGTGGCTAACGAATGGGGCATATAATGGATCAGAAAAAAAGACACAAGATATGACGATCATTATATTATTATTTTAAACTAGATTATGATAAAAATATATATAGGAATTGATCTAAATTAATAAGTCTACCTTTCACCAAATATGAGCACATGCTCCCACTTCTTTTTCCTTTTTCCTTTTCTGTTTTAAATTATTATGATATATTCTATATCTACCACATGTAATTTAAAAAAAAAGAAATAAGATTCATATATAGACTTGCCTTAGAAAAAGAAAAGAAAATAAGATTGATGCAGCTTACATGGTTTAAAGACAAAAATAATACTCCCTCCGTTTTCTTTAGCTTGACACCTATCTTTTCGACACGAAAATTAAGAAAGTGGTACTTTTGTGTATAAAATGGTGTAGCTACTTTTGTTGACCAATTTTATAAGGCAAATTTATTTCCTTTTTTGGCAAGTGCCATTACTAAAAATACTCCCCAAATAGGAAATGATGCCAAGATAAAAAAAACGGAGGAAGTACAACCAGTGACACACTTTATTTTTATACTATATTAAGTTTGGCTCATTAGAGGAACAGGAAAAAGAACTACAGTCAACAAACTATTTCTGGCTCGATTCCCTAACGTGATTTTTTTTGGTGTACTGGTTAAAACTATCACCAATATATAATCTGAAGTGTTCGTATATATCTTGAATTGTAAGCCATTTGAACCATATAATTATGGGTTTTTGACTAAGCTTATCTTAAAGAGTTTATTATAAGCTCTTTCAAGAATTTAGATGGTGTTTGATTGACTTATAAGCTCCTTAAAATAGCTTATAAGTTGTTTAGGAGATTATAAATTGTTGTAAAGTGTTTGTCAAAATAAGTTCCTCAACAGCTTATAAGCTTTGAAAATAAGTTTAGAGCTTATAAGCTCCCAAAAAATAAATTGCTCAACCCAATGTTAATATATAAAGTAGGAATTATTTTCAACACTTAAATCATGAAAATCTATGATGAATTTATCATCTTGTTGGATGAACTCATAACAAAGATTCGAATCCCATTAGGGACGAATTTTTTATTTTTTAGAATTCAGACACTTGTGCAATGAATTTATACGCTTTAAAAAAGAGAATTCATATGAGTTTGACGGTTTGTATTTTATAGATTAAGAGGGATTTTCACAATAACCAATCCCAATGACCACTTATCTAAATTATAATATCTCAATTCTGCTATAAAAGGAGAACCATTTTCTAAAATGCCCCCGTTATCTATATATATAAACGGAGAATCATTTCCTAAAAAAATTTCCCACCAAAACTAACAAGCCATTTATAGTAATATTTATATTATTTATGGTAAGTTTTGTGTAATTAATAATTTCTCATTATTTTCTACTGTTTTCATTTATTCTCAAAATCATGTAATTTCATTTGTAAAAATAAATGCAATATGCATCTTAAATTACAAATCACAACAAGATCTTTAATATTACGTAAAAAAATATATTATTTTAATTTAATTTTTGTTTCCACTATTACTAATTTAATTTTTCTGTAATATGCTATCAGTGCCTTCTGCAATAACTATTGCATTAATATTTGTTTAATATCAATATATAACCACTCATTATTGTTTATTGCATTTTTGTATATTATTCTTAAAATAAATTTATTTTCTCTAATTTGAGAATTTTTTTCATCTCGCAAGTTAACTTAATAATTTCAAAAAATTTCAAGAAATTTCTTCTCTTGATAATAACTATGACAACTTACTATAACCTATTTTTTTGTATATGTGGATTTAATCAATATTTGATTATTTATTATTCAAAAGTAAGTATTCGACTATACACACCAACTGTATGGGATGAAATGGACCATTGATATATTTTTGTTGCTTTTCAAGTATTCGACTATATAATGATGTTCATAATAGTTTTAAATACTAATATACAATATATTTTATCGCTGAGATATTTTGCCGTTGGTTATTGTTAACAACGAAATCCTATTTTTAAACGATAGAAAATTTTATCGTTATCTATGCACTTTTTTTTGCTATATGCAGTGATGGTTGATGTTGTTAATTATGTGGTATAATGATATAATTATATAGATGATTTTTTTCCCTTAATATAACCGGCTTCAAAAATTCAAAACTAATTTAAATTTATATTATATATATAATTAAATGAGGAGTTATATGCTATATAGCTTATGCTACACACCTTATGTGAGCACCAAACATATTTAAGTCTAATTAGCATTATATATATATTTTTAATTTTTTTATCTCTAATACCTAATATAACATGATTGACATCATTAATTTTACAAATTATATAGAAATCAAAGTTCGATTTATCATTTTTCTCTACAAATCGAGTTTTTTATTCATATTAATAAAACAATTACTAAGTAAGCTTTGATTTCTATATAATTTGTAAAATTAATGATGCCAAACATGATTTATTATTAAAGATTAAAAGAAATATAAAAAACAAAAAAAATAATGATAATGTGACTTAATGTGATTGATGCTCATATAAGGTACTCACATAAAATGTGTAGTACATCATTCCTTATAATTAAATATATTAAATATGATGAACTATAAAATATTATTTCATAAATCACACGGGAGATATATACTAGTTTTACTTACATAAACACAATTTTTGATCTACACACAAAAAGGAAATGACCCACTTATAATGAGATCGGATAGTAATTAAGTTTTTTAAAGAAAAAGAAAAAGGTATCTGAATACCGGTCCTTTCATAATTTAATCTCATCTAAATGTGAACTCAAAACTCTAAATTGTGAAACTTGCTCATATATTGAAGTTGTTTTATTTATATATTGAATAAAAGGATTGAATTTGAAGGAAGAAAAATGATACTGTACTTCCTTCGTCCCAGCGAAAATGTTATATTTGCTTTTGGCACAAGAATTAAGGAGAGTTGAAAAGTAATGTAAAGTGGTATAAAGTAATGATAGAAATATATTATTTAAAATTGTGTGAGCAATAAAGATATTTTAAAAAAGAAACATAACACTTTCATTGGAACGACCAAAAAAGAAAACGTGACACTTTTGTTGGGACGGAGGGAGTAACAATTATTAAAAGCTTGGGGAGTGTGTCCTTTCTCACTTATATAGAGTTATTTTCCTTGAAAAGCAGAAAGCGGGTTTCTAGTGTCGTGGAGTTGGATGATGTAATTATGATTGTGATATTACTATTATTACTATTACTATAACTACTGCTCTATTTAGTAGTAGTTGTTGAGTTGTGTTACTACAAACAGATTGAATTGATAACTACTTGTTGGAATGCCGAAAGCCCCATATATGAAGCCGCAAATGTAGTCCACAATTGACGCGTCAGCGACACGTACACCTCCTAAATCCCACCCACAATTAATCACACAAACCGGTAATGGGATTATTTTGCAAATTATAGTATTATTGTCCTCAAGAAAAAAATATCATTCTCTATTGTCCTCAAACATTCAAAATTGATATCATAGTATCTAGACAGTTCATTCAGTTTCGATATGGAAAAATGAGTTGTATCGACGTTTGTAAATGAGAATGAATTAAGTAATTACTGAGCTACTAGTATCATAAAAAGGAGGAAGTTGTGGTGAGAAAGTAATATAAACAGAAACTGACACGTTGCCCCCAACGTAACGTTTGGGATGGAGGTTTCATTTTTCTTTGTTGGGTGGGAAGGGGAGTCTTTCATCCAATCCAACGGTATCCAAATGGAACATAATAATAAATGCTAATGCTAAGACAAAGTCTTCTTAAACAATTTGTGCCTTGTGCGAACTTCTTCCCTCTTTGTTTTTGGTTTTTGGATGGTAGTTTGCGGAAAAGTGAATGGAATTGAAGAACATGGTCGCTCTCGTCTCTCGCACTGGACGTCATATGCAGCGCTACAACATTCTTGGCCACCGCCTAGTTGTCGGGTCAGTCTCCCTCTCTCAGTTTCATATCTTCATCAAGAGTTGACTCTCTTCAACTTCACTTTCAAACAAATTTGGGCTATGATTCAAATTAGATTTTATTAACTAAGAGCTTTTAAACTTCCCTGGGTCTCAAGTATTGTATTGACAATAATTACTTTAAAACGCTTCAGCAAATCACAATTAAAGCGATGTAAATGCACTTTCATTATCCCACTCACACGATCAGAAAATGGATTTCTTGGTGCTCTTGTTCTTGTTAAGTCATGGCATGTGATGTGGTAGGTGAAAATTGGAAGTGAGGCATAATGTAACTGAATAATTGAGAAATTAAAAGTACATGCTATGCAGATGCATTCCATACAGATACAAGGGTAACCGTGGGGCGATGTCCATTGAAGAAGAAATCGAAGTTCTTGTCATCACTTCACAGAGAAAGGAGAAGGGCATGTTGTTTCCAAAGGTAATTAATTCCCATCTCAATTTAATTAAAGAATAGAAACTTATGATCTTCATCATTTTATCTCAGGGTGGTTGGGAAATAGATGAAACCATCGAAGATGCAGCACTGCGCGAAACAGTGGAGGAGGCAGGTGTAGTCGGAGACGTTGAGGTTAGTTCTATAGAATAATGGAATCTAATTTTGTATGCGACTGATTATTAATGGCATTGTACTTGAAAGTGCAGCGTAAGTTAGGGAAGTGGAATTTTAAGAGCAAAAGCAGTGACACCAGCTATGAGGGTCACATGTTTCCTTTGCTTGTTAAGGATCAGCTCGAGTTTTGGCCTGAGAAAGATGTCCGACAAAGACTATGGGTACGTTCTCTAGACGTTGGCTCTTCATTTTCATCTTCATCTTCATCTTCATGATATGTAGTGTTTCTCATATAATATCCCAACAGGTGAGTGTGAAAGAAGCGAGGAAAGTTTGCCAGTACTGGTGGATGAAAGAAGCATTAGAATTACTAGTGAGTCGTCTTGCTAACGACGTCAAATCTAACTTGTAGAAGTAGCAGCTATCGCGGGCTGGAAGTGCAGCCATCGACAAGTGACTTATATTTCAAGTCTTGTATAGGATTTTTAAGAATCTAGTTAGTTGGAACCCAAATATGTCTCTCAAACTAATGCATGGGGCATTCTTTAAGACACCACCCATCTTTTTTCTATCTATCATATGATGAGCAGTTTGTATTCAAAGCCAGAGCACTCTGTATAATTCCAAGATTTAAGCACACATTATTGGAACTATTATAGAATGAAACATCATCAATCATCTTTGTCCTTGTTGATCTCATATAGTGCGACAACAAGGGCAGTGACGAAGGCGCTATCAACCTCCGGGTAAACAGTTGCACTCACCCAACACAACGCTCCCGATTGTGTACTTCTTGTGCATCTGCACAGCTCCATTTTTCCAGATGACAAGAATTTCATGCGAATTTGTATGAAAGATTTTACTGATGCATGATCTCCCCATCCCGATATCAACAACCTTAAAATCCCATGAAGTATCATCCTCATTTCCAGACAGAAACACATCCAACATTGTCTTGGATTGAGTGACTGATGGTTTTTTTGCAGTGAAGAGAAGTTTAGCAGAACCAGAGTTCTCTCCCTTGAAAACTTGCCACTGGTTGCGCGCACACAAATACTGAAAATAACAGAATTCAAACATCAAGATTGTCTTATAACAATAAAATCAAGATTTTTTTTTAAAAAATCTGTGCACCTTTTTCCTTAGTGTGGCAATGGTAGTACCTCCTGCATCGAGGAGAACGCAGCGATCATGAAGGCTGAAAAGCTTCTGTTTGACCTTGAACTGGATGTTGCCATCCTCATCTGTAACATCAAAGTTGCAGTCGGTGACAGCCACCAGTTTCCTCGTGACGGTAAGATGAAGCTGCCGTGGAGCGCAGAAATCTTGACTTATTACAGCAGTGAGGCCTCTCATCTTAACTCTTGTCACGGAAATATTACCTCACCTGCACCTGCTAATTAATGTGTGTGTGTATATATAGTGATCATTGACATCTTCATTTTAGGTGGTTCTGCTATGAAGGTGGAGATTTGATTATAAGAAACTTTGGTAAGATATGGTGGGGGAGAATATTTTTCTTCATTTCTTGCTCTTGATAAAGTTGCTTAACATCCTTTTTTTGCAATTAAGAGTAGACGTATGCAAGATTTGTTCCTTTCAGTGGTAAGTTCTCTTATCATGAAAATGTGTTGAACAACATTTTTTCTATTTCTGTGAAGAAGTTATGCAGGAAAATTATGTGGGAAAATGATAGAGTTCATTCGAATAATGGCTATATATGCTGATCCATTTCTACCACATGCAGGCTATTACTTGTTTATAGACTAACAATTAGGATCCTTCAATTCCTAATGTATTTTCTTTCGGTGTTCCATCAAATGCATATGCTATATATGGGTGAAGTAGCTCACGCGCGATAGTTATTATATGCGTTTTTGTAAAGAATTATTTCCATATTTTTGTAGTAATTTTGGACATGCACTGTATTCGTTCCATATGCTTCGAATAAGTTTTTCATGCATTAAGTTAGGCATTTGTACACGCGCGCGCCGCCGCCCGCCTCGCCACGGCCTCGGCCGGCGCCGTGGCACAGGACCAGGACCAGGAGGATATTTGAATGGGCTGTCATTCAAATTCTGTAACTCCTCTACAGCATCAATGGCTGCATGAATGACAGTTTTGAAGCTGTATTGACTCCATCAGGCTCCTCATGTGTGGGCTGTGCCTATAAATAGGCTGCATGTCATTTGCATCATAGCATATGAAATACTGCATTTACAAGCTCACTCTCTCAGCATACATAGCATACTAGTCGAAGCTCTGTCCTCGCCTCGTTCAAGTTCGCCGGAGCTCGCTGGTTTGCGGTGTTGCTACCATCGAGACGCTGCCGTTTTATCTTTGGAGACGATACGTCAGAACCGAGAGCACTACTGGAGCGTATCTCGTCTTGCGGATAGAGGTCTTCCTCGAGTCGGCATTAGTTTACGGTTTTGTTTAATTCTGTAATTCAATTTGTTATTTCTTTTGTAATCTCATCTCCTACATTTCTGTTTCCGTTGTAAACGCCCGACAAGTTACTATATTTCTAACAATCGCAAGACGAGATATACTTGTCGTTCGGAGGAAGAGATCTTTGAGACTCTAAATTGAATCTAATAACTTTTGAAACCTAATCCTTTGCTTGGAGATGTCCACCAATCCTGCCACCGCCGATGCCACTGCCGCCGCCACCGCTGTTTCCATTGGTGCGGCAACCGCCGATCGACTGTCAACGCAACCGTTACGGCCACTACCATCTCCACCATCAACTCCACTATTGCCGACAACTCGATTCGCTCGATGAGTTCGTTCATTGCTGCTGCAATGACGCTCTCCCCTTGGGTGTTTCAAAACCCATTTGGGGAGAATGGTGGATCCACTTCTAGTGGTACCATTGGATCCATGTATGGATCGAGTGCTGGGGCCTTCGGGACCAACACGAGTGGCTTGGGGCCAATTCCTCCGGTTCAACCGCCAAGGGTGATGCCGCCAGCCGAAAGACCACCGAAGTTCACGGGAGCCGACTTCAAGAGGTGGCAACAAAAGGCGTTGTTCTACTTGACAACGTTGGGGTTCGCGAGCTTCCTAACCGAAGACGGACCGCCGGCACCGAGTGCGCAAGAGACGAACTTCACCGTTCGCAATGCCTACGACAATTGGCAACATGGAGATTACATGTGTAAAAATTACCTTCGAAATATTTTAGATGATAGTCTTTACAGTGTATACTCAATTGTAAAAACATCAAAAGAGATGTGGGAAGCGCTAGAAAAGAAGTACCGTACCGATGATGTAGGTACTAAAAAGTATGTAGTTTCTAGGTTTCTAGACTACAAGATAGTCGACACAAAGCCAATCATGGAGCAAGTGGATGAGTTCCAACTCCTCATCCATGAAATCCACGCCGAGGGAATGCCCGTACGGACGCCTTTTGTGTCGCAGCGCTGTCCGCGAAACTGCCCCCCAAGTTGGAGGGATTTCAAGAGCTATCTCAAGCTCAAGCGCAAGCGCAAGGATATGACTCTTGAATGGTTGGTCTCTCGTATCCGCGTACATGTGGATAACAAGAAACAAGACCAAATGTTGAAGGGCACTTTCGATGCCAAGGCGAACTTGTTGGAGTGTGGAGGTTCTTCCAACAAGCGTGGTCGCCCGGATGCCAATGACAAAGGCAAAGGAAAGGGCAAACATCCTATACGGAAGTTTACGGCGATTGTTACAACTGTGGCAAGAAAGGCCACCTATCGATGGATTGCCGCAAGCCGAAGAAGGGCAACAAGAAGCAGAAGCAGGCTGCCAACGTCGTCGAGAAGGACTTCGACGAGTGGGATGCCGACGACCTTGCTGCTGTAGTCACCGAGGAGGTCAACCACGTGGAGAATCAAGGTGGGTGGTTCCTTGATACCGGCGCTACCGTCCATGTGTGTGCAAACAATAACTTATTTGTCAACTACAAGGCTGTTGAGGGAAGGAAGCTCAACATGGGCAACCAAACCTCATCCGAGGTTGCCGGAGTTGGAGACATGGTCCTCAAGCCGACGTCCGGCACGCCGATCACTTTGAAGCAAGTGTTGCACGTCCTGGACATACGCAAGAACTTGGTCTCGGGCTCGATTTTAGTTAGCAAGGGGTTTGAATTGTTTTTCAAGTCTAACTATTTCACAATTAAGAAGTTTGGAAAGTCCCTTGGCAAAGGTTATGTAGTCGGGGGTCTTTTCCAGCTTAGCACTGTTGTTGTACGCCCTGTACCCAAGGCGTTTGTTGCTAATGAAAAAGCTGCTACTTCCTCTTACTTGATTGAGTGCTCCGATTTATGGCATTGTAGATTAGGACACGTTAATCTAAATACTATAAAACGTTTAGTAAATATGGATTTACTAAAAATCAAAGAAGTAAATACTTGAAACAAATGTGAGATTTGTGTTGAGGCGGAAATGACTAAAATGTTGTTTCATTCAGTGGAACGAAATACAAAAGCTCTTGAGTTAATTCACACAGACGTGTGTGATTTAAAGTTTGTGCAAACTAGAGGTGGTAAAAAATACTTTATCACTTTCATCGATGATTGCACAAGGTATTGTTATCTTTACCTTCTAAGAAGTAAAGACGAGGCTATTGAAGCGTTTAAAAACTTCAAGAATGAAGCCGAGAATCAATTAGGCTGTCG
>JAYJMF010000036.1:1845203-1860460 GCA_036873715.1 Salvia sclarea | reverse complement strand
ATACCGGCGGTATCAGACATTCCATACCGTTGTCGTGCCGAAATCCAACGGTACGGTATCATACCGTACCGAAAATTACGGTATACCGAAAATGTCGGTATTTTCGATATTTTTTCGGTACGATAAGTGCGGTATACGGTATTTTCGGTATATTTTCCCAGCCCTAATGCAGACATGAGATCCTCAAGTGTAGAATAAAATGAGTCATATTTTCTATTATTAAAAAATGTTGGTGACTTTATTTTCACAATAATAATAATTCACCGTCCCTCTTTGTGGGCCTTGTCGGCGGATAGTGGGCCAGTCGAAGATGGGTCTGGTTAGGCTGGGCTAGAAGCCTAGAATAGGTGATGGGCCCAAATTTCTAGGCATTGAAATATAGCCCATTGTTGGTGTTATTTGGGAAAATCTAAAATCTGTTGAGAATTATTATTCAATTCAAGCACACTTAGTTCTCCCGCACACATCCATTGAATCCTTAGAAATTTATACCATCATCGACCAATTTGTTTAAATGCATATACGCATAAGCATGCATGCGAGATTTATTTATCCTGTTTTCTTATTTTCTTTTCGTGCTCTTGTTTGTACTTATTTCACTGCTTCAGAGTAAAATAAACGTTTACATTATGCTGATTAACCTTAATTAACCTATATATTATCCAACACAATTCTACGATTGGATGCGTCGACGCAGTTTGCATGCATGCTTGTAATTTACGTATTAGAAGACGTGATACTTTAAATATTCCAAAAACAGTAACAGTTGAATATACCTACACCTAAATATTTCTGTAAAAAGTGTAATCATGTATGTGAGTGAAGTGTCTTATCTCCATTTTATTTTATATATTCTCTCTCCTTTTGACAATGATGGACCTTAGTAACGTGGCATCATTCCACATCACCACAGAGCCACGGACAAAACTATGATTACTCCTCAATCTGTCAACCAATAGAAATTGGAGAATTTAATCGGATCCAGTAATAATTAACCTTTTCCTTTTGCAACTTAAAAGTGGGAATGCCAAATATTATACACCAAACACTTTCCTCTCCTCCAACAACTCCAAAGAGATTGCAATAGAAAGTAGTACTCAATCCTAACAAAACTTCACACAAAGGCAAAAAAGTGATTGGGATGTGTTAGAAAATGGTTGAAACAGGTAAGCACATGAGTGCAAAGTGCCCCCAAAACAAAATGTCTGCCCCTCCTACCTCCACCCTACCACCAATTGACAATAACTGGAACAATGTAGAAATTTCAAGTGTGATTGAATAAGATAAGGTTATAAATTTGAGGGACAATAAAAAAAGGTATAGCATGTAATAATGGTTTGAGTTAGCTAGCCCATTATCATTGTAACTACAATGATTAATTATGAAAGTGATAACACGTAACAATGTATGAAATTAATGGTAGCAAAGAATTAATGTGTTAGGGTTTCTCTCTCTTGGCGGTGGTGGTGGATGTTTGTCATTTGTGGTGTGGTGGCATTGCAATTGACCTACATATGGACTCAACTTTGGATTTCAATGCCTAGTTTATTCTCATTTTTTGGGGACTATCTATATCCTAGTCAAAACCCCATAAACCGCGTACTCCTGTAGGGACCAAAACATGTACAAGTTTCAGAGATAAAGAAGATACTTTAGATAATAAAGTTCAAAATATATAAAAGTGGATATCATTGGTTCTACAGTGGAAAAAGAATATATATTTTGACTTGTTCAAAATGTATGTGTAAGCAATACATCACACACATGTATTTGATTGTGTCATAGATTAATTAAAATGCTAAACTCATAACTTAGACATATATATACGTAATTGATTAATTTTGTCTGGAGAAATATAAGATAGTGAGGCAGTATATTCTACTCATTGAGAAAAACAAAACAAAAGAATTATTGACTTCGAAATTTCAACCATAATTTTGCAATTCTATTGATTTAATCTAATCTAATTATACAATCTCTCATCGTCCACGAAAAATATTCATCTTTTTTCGTCCACGAAAAACTTTCATCTTTCTCTTCTAAACATGACCCCCACATCGTTCTCGTAATTTTTATCCCAGTATTGCACACTTATTTATAAAAAAATATATCATGATACATTATCTTTATCTAAATATTCTTTACAATTGTGAATCTCATTTTTCACTATTTTTACGTTTTTATAATTTATTAATAGGTTTGATAATACTTGAAGAACAAATATATTATTATATAGTATATATATAGATGTTGAATGAATGTTTCCCATATATTCCGAACGACAATTTGGTTATGGAAATCGATTTGGGTGAGGGTGATGATGAATATAAATAGCATAAGTATATGAGTGGGGCCCATTATCCACTTGAAGAGACCAATAGAGAATAGGCGCGTGGATGCTGTGATTCCGCCACCGCCCCAATTCCTATTTCCTATTAAGCATGCTCAATGCCATCATCCTAAATAAAGCCGCATCCTGTATAAATTCGCCATTAGTAAAAATTGTCTTTTGTTTATTTTAATCTTGTACATTAATGCATTCTTAAATATAAGCAATTTCAAATAGTGCAGCGGTGAGTGCTTTGAGTATTATCAAGGAAAAAGAATACGTACCAAATCATAAAAGAATGTATATTGGGATGATTGTATATATGTTATATGTCTAATTTATATACACCATCATTATATACAAAATACTACTCCTATGAATTAAATGAAAATTTGTTATTTTATATCTGAAATATCTCTCATAGTTCAATCTACCTTGCTACTTAACTACATGGTTTCCTTTTGTTTAATATAACCATTGCATTGTATACATGATATATCATTTATGTCTAGCTTCTTATAAAATGAACCTTATATTATGATAAAGTAGCCTATAAACAAAGAACACAAGTCCAAAAATAAGCCGATTGGATTTTATTTTTATTTTCCTTCTTATCTGTAGACTGTAGGTTGAAATGAAACAACATCCACTAATTTAGTACTAGTAATATTTTTCGAAAAAGAATTACATCATAAATGGAGAAAATCAATAACCCAATTTGGCCAACCTTTACATGCATTTCTTTTTTCCTTTTTAGGTGTTTGATATAGAGTAATAGAGATATAATATTTGCCAAACCCAACTATGCGCTTCTCTTTATTACATTCAATTATTCAAATACAACTATAATAATTAATTATCAAATGGGACGCATTTTCATCAGCATCCATCTCATAATTCCACTACATCTTTGCCCTTTTCAATTCATTATATGTATTCTTCGTTCAGGGCTATAATAATCTTATGGGATACACTAAGGGCTCGTTTGATAGCCTAATCAGGATATGTCAAGATATGTTAAAATTAATATGGATGGTAAGGATTCAATGGTATAAGTATCATACAAGTGAAGTGTTTGGTACTTTTATTTAAAATCTAGATTAAAAAAGCAATTTACAATTATAACCTTATGAAAAATTAAAAATGACAGACATGTCCCCTTCCCTTCCCCGCACCCACCAACAGCTACCCCAGTATCCACCACCGCCATGACTGCAACTAATAAAAAGAAATCAACACTTTGCTTCTAATTCTCGCATCCACCATTGTTGTGATTCTTGTGAAGAATCAAGAAAAGCTGCAACTCAAGAAATCAAAGAAATCTCCCATCCTCAAATCCAAGAAATCTAAGAAAACTTCTCACATCCCCATGACGAGGCAGAAGCTTTCTGGATATCTCGCAAAATTACACCCAAACAACAAACTCAATTAACCCTTTCTTAATTCCCCAATCTGCAAATTTCAGATTAACCCAAAAATTCAAATTGCAAATTCAATTCACCCAAAATTTGGGTAGAACCGTAGAAGAACATCTCCCCAAAAAAGTTAAGTTCACCCAAAAAAAACTCAATAGGCCCAAATTTGCACGGAATCAATCGATTTGCACCGGTGGTGGCGCTGAGAAGAGATAGGGAGGAAACAAGAAGTGGTTTAACGGTGCCAGGAGGTAGCGGCATGAGGCGGTGGTCACTCTACTGTGAGGCAGAGAAATGAGAGAAGCAGGGACGATGCTTGTGGAGTTGTGGGTAATTTTGGGAGTCACTCTACTGTTTATTGTTGACAATAGATATCCGACCACTTTCGGTGGATTAGTAAGCGGTTCTGAACAGTGAATTTTGGAACGGGCCATGGTTTAGTAATGGGCTTGTAGGTTAAATTGATTTGTTACCAAACACAAGAAAACAACGTACAATTTTATCCTATCAAACCAAATCCTATATATCAAACACCCCCTAACTACTTTTCTCATATGATTTTTTACAGCCCGTCCTAAAAAATTATTTCTTATTAATCATTAATCTTATGGGCTCCGAATCCTGATGCATATGTTAAAAAATAATATCATTGTTATCCGTAACTTATGTTAAAAAATTATAGAACTGAGACTAGTCATATGGAACAATAAATCCATATTAATTTCGTCCTTTTTTACTGAACACAGATAAGTTTAAGTTAACATTAGTTTATATAACAATAACAATAACAATAACAATAACAATAACAATAACAATAACAATAACAATAACAATAACAATAACAATAACAATAATGTTGTTTAAAAAGTAAATAAAATATAGCAGCTAGAATATGCAGAATTGATGAGGCTATTTTGCATCTATATATGTGAAATGTACGTAGAATTGTTCATAAATTTACTTAATTATAATATATCTCCATGTTTCAAGGAATGTCAGATGGTTTTTAAGAACAAATAATTGGACATACCTAAAATGCAAAAATAGTACCCTCTTCCTTTTATCTTTTTAATATTTTTTTCTAATTACTTTAATTAACAATGATGACATAATGAGATCATCTCGAAGCCCCTTAATGGATCGGATGACATCTTGTTTTCATGCCATCGAGATTGATATTTCACAAATCATATTATGTAGCAACTACGTTAACAAACCAGGCATGCATGCAATTGATGGTGAAGTTAATTCAATCTCGAAATTAACTTTTGTCATTATATTATGACCTAAGAAATACACTAATGCTTTTTTTTATCCAAATTATCTTTTCTGGAAATATTCGTACGATAGCTTTCCTTTATGTGAAAAGTAAAAGGCGTTTAGAGTACAATAAAACCTCTATAAATTAATAATCTATAAATTAATATATTCTCTCGGTCCCGACTTGGGTCTTTGTAAAAAATCATCAAATTCAATAAAATAATAAGATAATTATTTTTCCGAAAATCCCTTTACAAATATTAGGTCCCATCAAAACTCTAAATTAACAATTCATAATTATTACAATTATAAATATTATGATAATTTGCTAAAATATGAATATATTGTTACTTGTTTTTTTAAATATAATTGGATTTCATTCCTAACTTTTTTAATTGCAGCCAAGAGTTCTGGTGTCGAGTTCTCTAGCTGCAACGAAAATTTATGATGAGTTGTTGTCGTGCTCAAAGCCTCATTTCTCATGAACTTTTTAGTATATGTTTCATTCGTCATACATGAATATATTTAATTGGTTATAATAGTTACTTAGTGCAACGAATCAATGTAAACATATATATTTAAGTAATTCCAATGAATCGATATTATACATGAAAAAAATTTAATTAGTTATAAAGACTTGGTTTATGCATGAATATAATCAATGAAACGAATATGAATTCATTTATTTTCAATACATAAGTATAAAATTTGTTGAATTTAAAAAGTCTATCTTTTAATTATAAAATTAAGTTATTGATATATTAATATTTCTTTAAATTAATAAAATTTTATGATTCCAAAATTATTAATTTATAAAGGTTTCACCGTAGTTAGTAATGTTTCCATATTCCATGTAAAAGCATAAAAGTCTAGAAAATGCTGCAAAATCAGTAAATATAGCCACAAACTCGTAACACACATTTTATGTAAATGATAGTATGACTAAAACTCGTCAAAAGGTAAAATAAATGTAAACGTTAAAACATACTACTAAGCAACCCAAGCGTGAATGCTTAAATAAATTTTCAAAATTTAAACGATCTTAATATCAAGGCAGCGTATTAAACTTTATTTAATTGATTTATTTATATTAAAATTTTACTGAACGGGGTGCGTTATATAAAAATCTATTTTATTCTAGTACATCAATTTTAAGTTGGATGATATACGATTGTCATAAAAAAATTTACTGTAATATATACCAGGACGAATAAGCAAAAAAGTCCCATAGTTGACTCCGAAATGCAACTAACACTCCCCATCGTTTGGAAACTTTTGAACTCGTCCCCGACGTCCCGATTAATACAGATTAGTCCGAGTTTTGACGGAGAGGCGGACGACCGTCTGCTAATTTCCAATTTTCCTTTTTTTTTTATTTAGTGATTTGGTGGGTCCCCCAAATGTCCACGATCACCCTTCCGCCGACGCTCACGCCATTTCCAAATCTCCGATAAAGAGCCGCTGCCGAAGCGCGTCTCCACCAAGGACCGCCACACCAAGGTCGACGGCCGCGGGCGCCGAATCTGGATGCCCGCCACCTGCGCAGCTAGGGTTTTCCAGCTCACCAAGGAATTAGGCCACAATTCCGACGGCGAGACCATCGAGTGGCTGCTGCAGAAGGCGGAACCCTCCGTCATCGCTGCCATCGGCACCGACACAATCCCGGCCAATTTCACCTCGTTTAATATTTCCGTACCGGTTCCACCTTCTTCACCCCCTCGCATTTGAGTTTGAGCAACAACGCCTACGTTGGCCACAATTTTGGGGATTCCTCGCAAAGAAGGGTTTTCTTTCATGGAGGAGCTGGATTGTTGTCGTCAACTGAGAATGCAATCAAAGGGCGGGAGGGATCCGAGCTGTAGACGATCTTGTTCACGCAGTTGGGGAGGAGCTCAGCGAGGTAGTTGCGGGCGTAGTTCAGGGGGCAGTCGAGTGCGGCACAAATCGAGGTTGGGGTAAATTTGGAAATGGAGGTAGGGGAAGGAGGCAGCGATTGTGGCGCGGAGGTCGGCGGTGGCGGCGGAGCTAGGAGGAGGCAACGAAGTGGAAGGCGATGTTCTCAGAGCAGCAGAGGTAGACGGCGTCGAGGGTCATTGCAACGTTGATCGCATTGCCGTCGGCGGGGGCGGGGGTGGGGGCGAGGGAGGGGCAGTTATACCTATAACTCATTTGGGGACCTACCAAATAAAAAGAAAAAGGAAAAATCGAAAATTAGCAGACGACCGTCTGCCCCGTTAACACTCGGACTAATCTGCATATTAATCGGGATGTCGGGGACGGACTCGAAACTTTCCAAACGACGGAGAATTAGTTGCATTTCGGAGTCAACGATGAGGACTTTTTGCTTATTCGCAGTATATACTAAAACATTATAGTGAAAGAAGCGATTATTTGTATATAAACTATAACGTAGCTTTATTATGATCAAAAGACGCATTGATCTATTAAAAAAACCATTGTTTTGCATATGAAATCAATTATAATAATCCATTAGTTAATATCTAATTATGGACCATATTGATTTCAAGATCCTAGAATTGAAAATATATAGTTTTCCTTAAAAAAAGAATTGAGATAGTTTCTACATGAACTCATTAAATTTTGAGAAAATTTATGATTATTTAAATTAATAGATTATATTCCAAGTCCCAAGATTTGGCTAGAAAAGATTGCCTGCACATCTACAAATTGATAAGCCCTTGGAAGGAAAAATAATAAAAATAAATCGTACTCGTAATTAAAAGACCTTAAAAAAAAGTAATGAAAAGAAAATCTCAAGTTGATAGGTAAAGAGTGAGCATGAGACGTGAAAGTGAATTAGTATGAGTTAAGGAATCTATGCACAGTGCAAAGAGAGAGCTACATTTTCACACACGAACAAGTCAGACCTCAAAGATGATTGATTCTCAACTTCTTTTTTTGACTTTACTGTGTTTTAATATATATATATATATATTTCAAAAAACCGCGTATTAATTTGTTTGTACGACGCACAAGCACAATTTGTCTTCGCACTAACTCAGTTGGGTGCTTTCGCAGCCGAGTCGCCGACGACGCCAATTCTTCAACTTACATTATCTGATTACATTAAAATATATTCATATCAACAGTTTTTGTTATTTTTTATTTTTTGATGGACGTCCAAAATATAAGTACGAAATATTTCACTTATAATAAGGTGTTAATAGGAGTTAAACTTGAGACTTTTCTTTTCAAGGATACAACTACATATTGTGATTTTTTGTTTACTAGCATTTGATGGGGTGAGATAAAATAAAACCATCCTTAAAATAATTAAAATAAGAATTAGGAACCAATCTCCACCTTCAATCTATCACATATGGTTCAGATTTGATATTTACAAATATAAAAAATCTATAAATTTGTATGGTCATTACAAATTTTAAAAATCAACCAAATTTTCAAATTTTTGCTTGTACCAACCAACAGACCATATCTCACATTTGCAAATAATAGTGTATATATTTGCAAATGTCTTTGTATACATTTGCAACTAACACTGTATGTATACTACTACATTCTTGTTGCAAATATCACTCTACACATTTGCAAATTTGGTAATTTCGAAATAATAAATGTATTTTGAAAATAAAATCTCATCAAATCTAGATCATCCAAACTTCAAAATTAATGGATGAGATTAATTCTTAGTTTCTATTTTAAATAGGGGATGTATTTGAATCTTCCCCAGTATTTAATATTTAAAGACAAAATGCACTCTTAGGTTTTTATACCTTTGTAATTAATTTTATTAGATTCGTTTATAATTTTTTTTTTTATTTTAATAAGTCCTTGTACTTCAATTATTGATGTCACAAAATCCTTATTTAACAGAATGATTAACTTTCGTTATCTACATAATTTTATTAACAGGGTGCGTTCATATAAAAATCTATTTTATTCTAGTACATTAATTTTAAGTTGGATGATATACGATTGTCATAAAAAAATATTACTGTAATATATACCAGGGCGAATAAGCAAAAAAGTCCCCATAATTGACTTCGAAATGCAAGTAACTCCCCATCGTTTGGAAATTTTCGAACCCGTCCCCGACGTCCCGATTAATATGCAGATTAGTCCGAATTTTGATGGAAAGGCGGACGGCCGTCTGCTAATTTCCAATTTTCCTTTCTCATTTAATTATTTCACATTTGAATAATCATATAAATGTGGGATATGTCATTAAAAGTGGATGAATCATAAAAAAATATCTCTTTTTCATTTGTATATTTCCTTTCTCACGGGCCCCTCTGCGCCGACATCCATCACTAAAAGAAATCCCCCCATTCCCATTGAAAACAATGAAAAATCTAACGGGCTCGTTTGTTTGGCGGGAAAATAATATTGATTGGGAAAGTGATTTATAGAAAAATGATTTTATGGAAAATGAATCTTTACATATTCATAATTCTTTATTTGGAAAAATATCAAAAAAATAGTTAGGATTCTTAGCAGTAGCAGTACTACTACTACTACTACTACTACTACTACTACTAGAATAATAATAATAATAATAATAATAATAATAATAATATCACTATTAAATAATTAAATAATTAGGGAATTAATATAATAATAATAATAATAATAATAATAATAATAATAATAATAATAATAATAATATAAAGTATGATTCAATTTATAGTTCTAAAACTAATTTTTTCCTTGAGAAAATAATACTATTATTTAATTATTTAATAATATAATAGTATAAAGTATGATTAAATTTATATTTTTAAAGCTCAAAATAATTATTTCTTAAAATAAGTTGTTCCTTGAGAAAATAATATTAACTAATTAATAATAATAATGTTAATAATATAATAATAAAAATAAATAAATAGTTAATTAATTAATTAATAATAATAATATAAAGTATGATAAATTATAGTTTTAAAAATAAAGATTATTTTTTGAAATAATTTATTCCTTGAGAAAATAATATTAATAATATATAATATATAATAATAATACTAATAGTTAGTTAATTAATTAAGTAATTAATAATAATATAACTATTAAATAATTAAGTAAATTAATTAATAACAATAATAATAATTATTATTATAATGATAGTTTGTATAAAAATAATTTAAAATAAAAATAATGCAAGAATCCAAGACCGTGGAAAAAGAATACCTAAGATTTATAGGGAATAAGAATCCTAGAATTTGGCACTACTTTCCTTATTTTTGGAATTCTGATTACTTTTCTCATTTCATAAAAATCAAACCAAAATAGAGAAATTTGAAATTTAGAAATCAAATTACTTTCTCAGTGTAGAATCCCTGTCAAACAAACAGGCTGTATCTTACAATAGGAAGGTGGTAGTGGTCAAATCGAGATTGAAAGCAACTACCGAACGCGAATTTCCGACATGCAAGTTCGTTTCGACTTCGTTTCAAGACCTTTACTAATTACCAAAATAGAATGCATTTGTACAATTATTTACGGACTTTAGTGTTTTTGAATAATGAATATTTTGATGTATCATCGATTTTAATTTAGTAACTAAAGAGAATTTCACCAGAGAAGATCCCTAAAAAAACGGAGCTTCAAATTTTAATAAGAGGGAATAGGGATATTTGCCCATTTACATAACTTTAACTTATTTTTGCCCATCTACATAAAAACATGCACCCTATACCCAAAGTGACAAAAATGTCCTTTGATGGTAATGGGGTGCATGAATTTTAACAAAACTTTTACATGTGTCAGTGCATTTTTCAATTTCCAACATGCTTTTTGGAAATTGGCGAGAGGCGAGACGCCTCGCCAATAATTTGAATGGCGAGGTGTCACGCCAATAACTAAAATGGCAAGGGGAGTGACTTGGCGAGGGAAATAGCATTGAATGGCGAGGGAGTGGCATTGAATGGCGAGAGAGAATGACATTGGCTTGGCGAGAGGGAAAAAGTGGGGCGAAAAAACAAATTTGTTAAAATTCATGCACCCCAATCACCATCAAAGGGCATTTTCGTCACTTTGAATATGTGGTGCATGTTTTTATGTAGATGGGTAAAAATAATTTAAAATTATGTAGGTGGGCAAATATGCATTTTCCTCTTTTAATAAGACATAGGCTATGCATTTCCTTGTAACTTTTAAAAGTGGTTAAAAAAGTAAACTTATTTCCCATTTTGTTTGTCCATAAAAAATGATCACTTTCCTCTTATAGACATAGATCCCATATAATTTTCACATATATTGTGGGTCCCCTCCTTCACTAACGATTGCGAACGAATGAAGAGAGTATATTGATTTGTCGAAGTAAAAAGAAAATTACTTTTTCAAACTCTTACTTTCTATTGAAATATCAACGTCAATTTTAATAAAAATGCGACAGCAATGCAATTTCAAGTCATTACCATGTTATATAAACAATAAAACTACTTTTCCTACCGTAAATAAATCAAAAGTTACTCTAGAATTATTTGAATTTCAATTCGATTAAAGTTTATTCAAGGCTTCGAGCTAATTTTATTGAACTTGTTTGCTAAATGGACCAAGCTTGAGCTTAACATACAATATTAAGGTCGTTAGCTCCCGTAAATAAGTTCCTTTAGTGATTGTTTGCAAGGTAAATAATTATCTCAATACAACTTAGTATTTTTATTTTATACTCCCTCCGTTTATAAATAGTGTTCCACTTTTGGACGACACAAATTTTAATAAAAAGTAAAGTGATTGTGTGAGTGGAGAATTGGTCCCACCATGTTGATTTAATAAAGAATGAAGGATATTGTGTGAGTGGAAAAATGATCCCACCACTTTTTGTCGAATAAAGAAAGTGAAACACTCTTTATGAACACCCTAAAACAGCAAAAGTGGAACACTCTTCGTGGACGGAAGTAGTAATAAATAGTACTCCCCCATTCCCATGGGCCATGGCAATTGTCTCCTTTCTTTTCGGCACGAAGATTAAGAAATGAAAATTAATGGGTGTGGTGGTGTGGCCCACATTGAACCCATGTGATTTTTATGAGTAAACTTTTGCCAGAATGAGAAAGGGGACAATTCGTATGGGACGTTCTAAAAAGAAAAACATGACAATTGATATGGGACGGAAGAAGTAATAATTATGTAAAGTCTAACTAACTTTATTAATTTGTTATGGGAAATGGATACTGATAGGGTCTAATATCAGCTCACACTTGCGAGTGACGCGTGGCAAGAATCAGAAATCTCAGAAGTGATCAGTATCAGAAGTGGCCTAGACTGGCCAGGTGTGATGACTGGATTGATACGGACCTACCAAAAGGCTGTTGGGCGTCGTTTTCCAGCGTCTTTCCTAACTAACTTTGGACCACCTTACGTGTCCCTTAACCATTGGCTGTTAGCACTGTGAATATTCTCAGTCGCAGTGCCGGTGACCCTTGTCGGGTACACAATTACGAAAGTACCCATCTTCAACAATATATTGCCTATCGTATCCTTATAATTCATCTCCTATAAATACCCCATGTATTCTAAATGCTGAAGGTAAGTGCTCTTTGCTCTAATAACTCTCTAGCTAAAACCTTACTACTTTACGCTCTCCGGAGTTCTTACTGACTTGAGCGTCGGAGTCTCTCCCCAGAGACCTCCCCTCTCCGGTTCTATTTTGCAGGCTATTCTTCGAAAACCACGCACAGAACCCTCGAACACAGCACTCCTACATACCAGAACCCCGATCCACAACATCCCAAGGTAAAGGCTTTGCTAAATGGGCAATCCTTCTTAATTTTTGTAATATTATTGTTGGTCCTAACCCAGACCAAACAGATACTATATTTTATTATGAATAAAATAATCCATCTTTTAAAGGAGATAATTAATATTTTGACTACAAATCTAAATTTGAAGATCTCGTTTGAGCTCGATGAAGCTCATTAGTCTCGAATTATTTCATAAAGAGCTTGGCGATCGGCTCAATAGTAAACAAACCAAATTCGAAGGCCTTTATTTTTAATTGGAATATCAATATGTGGGTAAACTGGATTAATAAGACTTTCTATCTATTTTTTTTAGTTACAGATCCTTATATTTGTCCTTTCGTTTTAATATACTAGCATTTAAAAAAAAAAAATTAAAAGTTAAAACTATTTCGTCAATCAATAATAAACATTCTTAAATGAGAAATGAAGGTACATTAACTTATTAATACAAAATAACTCCCCCATTTACTAACTTAAAATACAAGGACCTAAAGTGGTTCATCATATTGTTTTTTTTCTTAATAATGTACATGCTAATTAATTACTTATACACCGATTTTTTTTATGTGGCCTACATGGACGGCAAGCATGTGTAGGATATTAGAAAACATGTTGATTAAGAAATTAAATGCGAGATGCTAGGCTAGCTCTTTTTTTCTTCTTCTTTCCCCCACGATTATTCTGCTATTTTCAATTTTCAGATGATTAATTAATTAGCATTTGACGATGGATACTCGTATTTTCTATGTCCTACAAAAAAAATTAAAACCTCATTCAGAAATTTCATTTATAATTTACCATATCATGGCTACAATTTTGCCTCTTTATTTATTTATTTATTTATTTATTTATTTATTTATTTATTTATTTATTTATTTATTTATTTATTTATTTATTTATTCATTCATTCTTTTGTTACGATTGCAATTGATTATGTGTACTGGCTTGGAAATCCACAAAACAAAGCTCGTGGAAGACAAATTCTTTAATAACCGATTAAATGATTTTACTTTATCATCATCCTTTCACCTACCAGAAAAAGGAAAAGGATGGCAAAAAAAAAAAAAAAAAAACACCCAAGATTGCAAATCGAAGCGGATTACATAATTGTAATATTTTTCCAAAGTTCCATAGCACGAGTCATAAAAATTCAATTTTAGGTTTCATAACATTTCCCAAGTCCACGTGGCTGATACACAAATCGAAAGTGATAATATCTATAATTTAATTACTATTATTATTATAGTAATATATAGTAATGTTATTTTTAACACTTCTGTAAAATATAAACTACGTACCTTTACTATTTAATGCTAATATCTTTTTCCTACTTCTTTTTTCCCACTTATGTGTTGAAATACTAAAAACTTATCCTTACTTTTTAGTTCCATTAATATATTTCTTTGACTTGTTTCTTCTTTCTTTTTCAACATATTACTTTTTCACTATTATTATTTCTTTTCCCAAACCATAAATGATATGAAACCAACTAACTCAATCAATGAGATTTGGTGGGATGTGATGCAATTGTTGAAATAAATATTGCTTTTGATGAATTGCTAAAGCTCTTGAAATAAATAAATAAGTTTATTATCCAGTAAAGATATTGACATGATCGTGCAAATCAGTCGTATTACACAATAAACTCGACCATTTGAATCCTTTAATTACGTTGATTTGTTTTTAGATAAAATTAGAACAAAAGGAAAATTAGAGAAAAAATATCTATATGAACCCCTTTTCACCTGCTCTATTCTCCATGTCAAAGACGGAGTTAGACTTCTAGTAAAAGTATTCTTAACTTTAACTTAAAATAACATATATGGCACGTTTTCCCCAAAATAAGACGTCACTCTTTTACTATCCATAATGACTACTCCCTCCCTATACTTAAGCTTGACACTATTTTCTTTTTGGGATATATTTTTAGTAATGATACTTTTCGAAAAAGATAATAAATTTATCTTATAAATTTGATCAACAAAAGTAGTTACAACATTTTACTCACAAAAATATCATTTTTTTAATTTCCGTGCCGAAAAATTATGTGCCAAGCTTAAGTATACGGAGGGAGTATTTTTTAACCCTACCCTAAAAAATCTTTTTTTTAGAATCTAAAAAATCTTTAGAAACTCCGAAATAAGGTGGAAAAAAGATATATATGCGCAAAAACAACAAATCTACCTAACCAGGTAAGAAGATACATCTCTCATTGAACGTGCGAGGTCAAAGATCTAGATTTTTAAATTTCATAAATATATTTATGGATTTGAGTTTATCATATTAGTACACATCGAAAATAGTGGCCACTAGTTTTAATAAACATACAATATTACAGTGTGTTGATATAACTACAATCAAATCACCAAATTAAAATATAGTTATTTAGCACATTTTTATAGAGTGATGCTAAACAGCCACATTATGGCCACCCACACAAAGGCAAAATTAGTGATTTTAAGTGTTAAATATCATATAAAATTAATTTATTTTAAATTTTAAGTTAAATTTATATTCAATAATTGTTATTTC
>JAYJMF010000036.1:1821636-1839109 GCA_036873715.1 Salvia sclarea | reverse complement strand
CCCAAGCCAGTATACCTACTTAGCTAGACTTAAACGAACACATCATGCAATCATTAATTGAAACCATGATGTAAACGGGAAAGTACTTTGATTAATAGAAAATAACCAAAGCTAACGAGCCCAAAGTGCTCGCAGCCAACATAAGAAAGCAAATAAGAGTTTGCCCCGAAGGGACTTTAACACTAGACTCCGAAATGTATGAGAGAAATCTAGCTATGAATTGTATGGAATTGTCTATGGTAATCTTGTGCACAAACGCACATTCACAAGATATATATAGGGCTAGAGATGGCTAAGGTTCGGACTCTTCATGGGCTGCAGCGGATAGAGTTTGGTTGGAGAATGGTCCTCGCCATGCCCATTTCCCTGCCTGAACCTGCCCATAACGACAGCGTGCCCTCCCAGGCACAAAACACACAAAAACAGACACAAAGACTCAATCTAGACCTAGATGCGACACACAAAAAGTCACAAAAAGAACACAAAACCTTGGGCTCGTCAGGGTCTCCCAACTTTTATTCTTCGAGAACGAGTCTGTAAGAAGCTTGGCACTTGGAAAAGTAGCTTGGTCTCTACAGGTGGTAAAGAAGAGCTTATAAAATTGGTGATTCAATCGATACCTACCTATGCGATGGGATGCTTCAAGATTCTTAAGGCTATTGTTCAGATATTGAAAAGGCTTGTGTGAATTTTTGGTGGGGAGATCCTAATAAAGGAAAATAAATGCATTGGGCTACATGGAGTTCTTTGTGTCGGCTGAAGTCAAAGGGAGGGATTGTATTTCGAAAAATTTCAGCTTTTAACGAAGCCTTGCTTGCGAAGCAACTTTGGCATCTTATCAAGTTTTGGACTTCTCTTGTTACGAGACTGTTCAAAGGTAGGTACCATCGTGAGATATCATGGATGCGAAAATTTCATCTAATGTGTCTTATTCATGGAGATCTATTTATGGAAGTAGAGATCTCCTCAGAAAAGGCTTGAGATAGAAAATTGGGAATGACGAGCTTTTGAAGAGTGCATGGATTCCTGGTTCAGGTTGTGGTAAGCGGCCTGTCACCCGAACGTTGGAGATATATGGAAAGTGATTGATTTTGTGATTGGTTCCAATGTTTCAAATTTGTCTTTGTTGAATTAATTCTTTCTCCCACTTGAAATGGAGGTATAATCTCTATCCATCCTCAGTCGTGTTCGTTTGATTCGTGATTTTGGACTTATGATGAGAAAGGACTTTACACGGTGAAAATGGGTTATCTTTGCGCCATGGGCTACTTTGTTCCACATGAGTCGACAATCTCGCTTCGGGATAAGACATGGTGTGGTGTGGTCTTTGAATATCCCACTAAATGTGAAACATTTTCTCTGGAGAGCTTTGAAGGACTTGATTGTGATAGATGCTAAACTTTTTAAGCATTACGTCCTAAACAATGGATTTTGCTCCTGGTGCAGAAATGGGTGGGGGTCCTCTTCTCACTGCCTTATTTTTTGTGACAAGGTTGAAAAAGCTTGGAAGGAGACAAATTTTTGGGTTGTAGTTAAGGGAATGGCAAGTTGGTCCTTGTCTGATATATATTTAAGCGATTTTTCTTTAAGTGCATGTGGGTTGAAGTTTCTCGAGAGGTGGTCTATGGGTTGTGGTCTGTGTAATGTAAAGTATGGAGGAAATGTTTGTGATCTGATGGTCGGAAGTGATCTGTTGTTGCACTCTTTCCATGAAGCTCGACACCTCTTAGCTAGCTCTCAACGCTTGTTGTCAAGGGAAGGTTTATGTGTGTGGACTCCTCCACAACGAGGTTCTTTTCGTCTGGATGTTGACGTTTCTAGGAACATCGATGGTCGGTCAATTTGTGTAGGCTTTGCGGTTAGAAACCATGAGGGTAAGCGGGTCGTGGCAGGAGCAAGGAAGATCTGTTGGACTGAAACCATTCTCATGGGTGAGTTTCATGCAATGTTAATTGGGATTGGTTTTTTCTTTGAGCATGATGTTGGCCTTATTGTGTTGTTCTCTTCTCCGACTCCCTTTGGACTATTTACGTGGTGAGTGATTCTTATAAGGGGCTTAATTCCCTTTGTGATGATATGTTTGAACTTTCATGCATGCAAAGAATCACATTGTTTTGGACTTTTGTCACCTTATGTGGGAGGTTAATTGTGTTTAATTCTGATGATGTAGTGATTTGGAAGTTGAATTTCTCATCCTAGTATTTAAATATTGTTCATCGTAATATAAAGTAATCGAAATTGAATTTTCGCTATAAAAAGATGTTAATATTATGCAAAAAGCAATAAATGTGTTAAATTCTTTGCTATACAAATGTTTTCTTGGTTATTATACAAAATATAAAGGAAAGATATGCTACATATTTTATGTAAACACAATTTGCTTAAGTACAATAATATTTCTTTTAGACATTTCTATATATTTTAATAACTAAAAAATTATTATTTGCATCATTAATTTGATAAAATGACATAAAAGTTAATGTTCTATTTGTTTATTTTATTTATTATTTGAACAAAAACTCGGTTTGTAAAATAAAGGAACAAATTAGCTTTGATTTTTGTGTTATATTTGAAATTATGATGCTAATAACAATTTCTTAACTATTAAAATCTAAATATATATCTTTAAGAAAATTATACCAATGTAGCCTAAACATAATCATTCACATATGATTGATATATTTATTGTAATGTTTTTATCAATTGTGTTCTCAATAGCTTATCCTCACAAAATATAAGCTCAAAAATATATTTGATATATCTATTATAGGATTATTGACATGTAAATTATTGAATTATCATCAAATTTTGGTTTTGCATACCCATTTTAAAATTCGCATATAAATTACTAAACTATTAATTTTTTCTCATTTTGATACCGATAAAAATTTTGGCTTATCAAATATCTAATTGCAAAGTATGACATTATTTCACTCACACCTAATAACATGAAATCGTCTATTGTTAGTGTGAATCATTATAATTCTGTTATGTCAATTTTTTAGCATTCTGTGTGATCATTACTTAAGTCGGAATCTTTATTGATAGCAAAATAAGAAAAAATCAATAGTCCAATAATTTACATATATTTTTAGTTGGCATGCAAAACGGGAATTTGATAAAAGTTTGTTACATGCCAAATTGTCAATAACCCTTTATTATAGTGTTTTATTAATTGAATTTATAAGAGAAGGAGTTAACTCAATGTTTTTAAAATCGGACCGGACATCGAACCGGTCATTTGTGTGGTTCACTACTTCACTGGATCACTGGTTCGACCGGTTCGAACCTTTTCAAAAAATCGGATGATCCGTTATTTTTTAATTTTTTATATGGATGATATGTTTACCTTAAATCATATAAATATTAATAATATACCATTAATATGATAATTTAAATCAACTTTTAAATTTCTATGCATTTTCGGAAGCAAGAGGTATTAGTTATAATTATATTTACTTCTAATTATATATATGTAAGAAGTAAATAGAATTATTTATTAATATTTGATGAATAATTGATCTTGAGAGTCCTTACAAATATATTTTTTAAGATCGTAATCCCCAACTACATAAATGTCAATTCTATAATAATATTATTTTAATAATGATGATTTTACAAATATTAGGGGTTAATGAATAACAATGTACTTTACGCAAAAATTGTTAGTAATAAATTTAGGAGTTAATGTCGAAGCTTCAAATTGGTGGAGTTGGTTGTTATATTGGATTATCAACCTAATGGGTAAGGGTTCAAATTTTACTAACAACATTTTACAATAATATATTATTTTGAATATTAAAACCGGTTCGGTTCAGTACTCACCGGTTTTTTTCGGTTCACACCGGTTCTTTACTGGTTCAATAATAATACATAACCGGACCGTTATATTGACCGGTTCCTTGTTAAACCGGTCGAACCGGCCTGTCCGGTCCGATTTTAAAATCACTGGGTTAACTCGATACGCATAATACTTGCGCGTGTTATGAATGTATATATTTGACTAGTGAGACAGATATCCTTTGGTTTCATCCAATAATGGATATCTTCAGTACCTTGCAGCTATCTCTAGAGCTCGGAATTTGCAGTAATCATGGAACCAACACACGATTTCGTGTGCGCGCTCGCTTGCTCAATTTTTGTCTCTCACTCGAATTAATTATTGTTTTCTAAATTTTACCATGTCTCAAGCTGCAGAATTCAGAATCACGAGGCGAATTTTGTGTTCTCCGCAAGAATTTATCATCATTTTCAGTGGTAATTTCCTTACTCTCGGTGGATTTTACATAGTGCTCTATAGCTTGGATGTCGGTGTTATTTGCTCTAGTTAAATTATTAAGTATTCAATTTTATTTTTCTCAAAATTGAATATCATTATGTAATTCATTTGATGTAGGATTTGTAGTAGCTATGCTCTATGATCACAGAACTTGCATTTTGTGACCATGTAAACTTTTTTGATGAGAAAATAATTATTTGTCACATTTTCAGGAACAGTGTTCTTGGGGTAGAGATCCTTCAAAGCGGATAAAGAGGGGAGCATGCACCATCTCCTCTAGGAATCATCAGCTTAAATGCCACTGTTTTGTAAATAGAGTGCCCTCTTTGGATGTTACGTCTATAAAGAGTGCAACTTTAGCTTTAGCAAGGTAATTTCTTTTGTTTACTAAAACAGGGTGATTACTCTTTAGATGATTCTAGTTTATCAATAACAAAGGTTGATTAGAATTTTATTGATCCTTAAAAGATTTATGATGGTATTTTTACAATCGATTATTCTTTGGATTGTTTCCATTTTGTTCCCCTATGAAGAGTATTTTTTGCTTGAAAAGTTTAGTTTCTAACACTAGAACAAGGACTAGAATATGTGATCCATTGGAATATCAAAATTCACAGGGATTTTGTTAAAAGCCAAAGATTTTTATGGAATTTCGAAAATATAAAATGTATTATGAGGCATTAAACTAATTAGTCAAATATACTTGGTTAAACTTAGAAATGTCAAGCAGTATTGCTGTCACTTGATTGTGTAATTTCATCAAATCTAGTAAATCTATTATTAGTATTTGATATTTCTATCCGAATATCGTTAAGATTTAAGAATTATCTGGTATGCTTTTTAGAATTTTGATGAGTAGCAGCGAGTATGTAAGCTAACAAATACTATGTTAACTATTTATCTAACTGACACTGATAAAATTAAAAAATTACTAGAAAAAGAACTGTTGAGAAAGTGATATTCATCAAGATTGCTAAAGTGGGATTAACCCTTTTTCTTTATATGTACAAGTGTACAACAATAAAATGCTTGTAACCTCACAATCACATGTTGAACTATGTATATTCTTCATATATGCTGGGATTTTGTATTGTATTGTGTTTAGTTAGCATGTGCCTATATGCACTTTGGTTTCAGGCAATATTGTTGTTATTAAAACAATCTTAGGGCTTTGCAGATCATTGAATTGTCTACCAGGAAATACCAATGTGATCAATTTGGCTTCAGCTGTAGGTCTTGTTATTTTTGCAATATGGGGACTTAGGCCGCTTGTCCAACAAAGCAGAAACATATTTCTGGGGGTATGTGGCGCTTCATGCTTCTTTCATCAAAACTCTTTGCTGCATGCTTTCTGTTGAAACAGTTTATATAGAAAGAGCCTACATGAACTTGTGTTTACTCGTTTTGCTGCCTATTTTAAATCAACTTCCATCATACTTGATGTAGGAAAGTGATAGCAGTTGGCGAAGAAGTAGCACATTTCATGTTACAGCCTCTTACATTCAACCTCTACTGCTATGGGCAGGAGCAATCTACATCTGCAGGTTAGTTATTGGGAAAAGAACAGAACCACCTGATTTTGTGACAAACTGACTGGAATCCGGTCTCTTACAGAGCATTGGATCCAATGATTCTTCCTTCAGAATCTGGTCAGATTGTTAAAAAGCGGCTCCTAAATTTTGTCAGATCATTGTCAACAGTGCTGGCCTTTGCATATTTGTTTTCAAGGTCAGTATCATTTTCTGTGATGAAAAATGTATCTGGAAACTGCATATGTTATGACTTATGAGGTACAAACATGGGTGCATGCATACTGGGAAAGAATATGTACATCTGCAGTCTGTTGTGTTAGTGAACTTGAAGTAACGGATCAGTATATATATATATATATATATTAATTTTAATTTTTTAAAGAGCACCAAGGAGATGAGAACTGCTAAAATTGACATGCCTTTTTTATTTGTAAAGAAATAGAGTATTGCATTCCTGAACTTGTCTTTTCCCATTTTTGACAAAGGAAACCAGAATGAGCTACCTATAAATTATAAACTCCTCCCCCCCCTCCCCCCCCCCCCCCCCCCTTCCCCCACCAAAAAATAAATAAATAATTCTGATACATAAACAATATTTCCTTGTCCAAATTTTTTTCATGACACAACTGAAAGGACTCATCCTTCTTTCTTTTACTTTATGCAGTGTAATTCAACAAGCACAAAAGTTCTTCGTGGAGACAAATGAACTCACGGATTCTAGTAATGTTTGTTCCATCTCTTAAATTTCATGCAACAATGTCATACTAGAGATTTTTATGTTGGTGCATATATTATTTTAACTACCAGCAAGGCAGCAATAACATTCTTAATTTCTATTAGCGGCCAAATTTAGCTTTTCGATGAAGTTGTCATTAATATGGTGTCATGTGTGGACGGGTTACATGGTATCTGGCCTTGCGTGTGGATTTTTTTGGAATAAATTGGTGGCAATGAGATTCAGACACAAATTTGGTCAGGCTCTGGTAAATGACGATCTTGTCTAAAAGCTTAAGCCTGCAGAGAGAAGTATCATTTGACATTTAAATTTGATGTTTCAACAAACCATATAACTTAACTCACTAACCATGAGCCTCAAGCTGGCTACAATATTGAACATCTTGTGTAACTTACATCTTGAGGCATGTAATTTCATTTTAACCTCAGAAGGTTGTGCTGAGCATGATACCCAGTTAAAATTTCTATTTGTTGCTTTCAGAAAGAATACTCAAAAGCTGATTATTATGTGTTTGTTAGTAATTTAAGGATCCTACCTTAGCTAATATTTCTCGGCCCATTCAGCTGATAATGACTAATTTTATAGCGAAGTCCTAAAATCACTTTTAGGTGAAGAGATTTTTGGATTTAAGGGGAAGATTATTGTGAAGGAGACTAGAAAACCTAAACTGTTGTTTGCTTAGAAGACCAATAAATTCTTAAAAGGAAGATCCATAAAGGTCAATGTATTACTTTGACTCTTGGCAGATGGGATTCCAGTTTGTTGGCAGAACTGTATACACAGCTGTATGGGTAGCTGCAGTATCATTGTTCATGGAGTTGCTAGGTTTCTCAACCCAAAAATGGATTACGGCTGGAGGTTTTGGGACAGTTTTGATCACTCTTGCTGGACGTGAGGTGCGAATAAGTTTTAATTTATCTGCTTAAGGTTTTCAGTTTAATTTTGCTACCTCCTAAGAAAAAGGTTGTGTTATAAAAATTGACTGGAATTGTATGGCTCTGAAAAACATAATTTTTGGTTATCTTCAGATTTTCACAAATTTCCTTTCAAGTGTGATGATCCATACAACCAGGCCGTTTGTCTTGAATGAATGGATTCAAACTAAGATTCAAGGCTCTGAAGTTTCTGGGACAGTTGAGGTTCGTATTCGGTCTCTTCATGACATCTCGTTATAAATTAATCAAATGAGTAGTTGATATACTAGACAATTCTTAGATGATGTTTCTTGTCTAAAGTTGCTGGATGATCTCCACTGTTAGGATGGTGTTTTGCATCTGATCCATCTATGTTTTACGCTTCCCAATTTCAGAATCAAACGAGTGTTACTCAGACTTCAGAGTGTCAGTAGATATCATTCTGAATATGTTACTCAGGGTTGCTATTAATGTTTTTGCAATTTCACTTCTGAAGCATGTGGGATGGTGGTCTCCTACGATTATTAGAGCTGATGACCGTGAAGCTGTCCACATTCCAAACCACAAATTCACTATGAATGTTGTAAGAAATCTCAGTCAAAAGACTCACTGGCGCATTAAAACTCATCTGGCTATCAGTCATTTAGATGTTGGCAAAGTTAATGTAAGGATTTCCTTCGTATTTAATGGATTCTGCAAGGTCGAACTTATTCTCATGAATTTACTGTGGCCCTCTATGCAGAAAATTGTAGCCGATATGCGCAAGGTTCTGTCAAAGAATCCACAAGTGGAACAACAGAAGTTGCACAGAAGAGTATTCCTGGACAATATTGATCCTGAAAATCAGGCCCTCTTGGTTAGTTTTGATTCTTGAATTTGCTCATCAGTCTTGACTCTCGAGTATTACTACAGTACTCTCTCTCTCTCTCTCTCTCTCTCTCTCTCTCTGGCCTGTACGATAAAAGTTTACGCTGGTTAAGTTTATTACATTTACGAGTTCTGGAAGGACTTATTTTCTAAGCATGGTTTTATTTGAGGAATTTCTGTATTTTATATATCTACAGCAAAGAAATTTTAGAACCAGCTGAAAAATTATTTTTGATGCATGCTCAAATGCCGTGATCTCATTAGCTCCAAAAACTCAGATACTCGTGTCCTGCTTTGTGAAGACCTCCCGCTTTGAAGAGTATTTGTGTGTTAAGGTAAGGATTCAATTCGTTGCTGCTTCATTCTTTCATTGATACATGGTTTGCATGCTGATTTGACGGTCTGCATGCCAAACTCCATAACAAATCATATATGAATTAAAACTAAGGCATGCATATTCGTATTTTGCAATTTCTGTTTGTAATTCCTCCTCTTATTTGGTGATGAGGAAAGAAGTTCCTCTTATGTAAAACAAGATTTTGACTTAGATTTTGCAGAATGAAAGCAAAGATGTTTGCTTTAGTTTTAGTAGATTGGTTCGGTGATCTGCTATTTTTAAGGTTGATCTTTGCTTTATTGTTAGTGATTGGTGTGCTGATCTGCTAGCTAACTTGCTGTAATTCATGGCTGACAAAAACAGGAAGCTATTCTTTTAGACCTTCTAAGAGTAATTTCACACCATCGTGCTCGATTAGCCACACCCATCCGCACAGTTCAGAAAGTATACAGAGATGCCGATTTGGATGATATACCATTTTCAGATTCTATTTTTTCCTGGGGAGCTACTTCAAAGCGCCCGTTACTGTTGGTCGAGCCTTCCAATAAAATCAACGGTGAAGATAAGACCAAACCACACGTCCGATCTGCACATACAAACGGAGATGAAGATGAAAAGGCCACAACAAGAACAACACAGTCAGCAGCAGACGCTAAAGAGGATGACACTAGAGGTGAAAACATCGATACAAAACCCAGAGAAGCAGAGATTGGCGACCATAGTAAAAAAGAGACACAGACAATGGATGTGAAATCTCCATGGGACACTACTAAGCTTGGAAATGCTGCAACCAAATCCCCCAAGTCCGAAGAAAAGGTGGCCCCGTCTGCTTCACAAGTTAAACAAGATGTCAGGCAACAGGCGGCTCCTCCAACCAAACCTTCTTCCCTGGAAGAGAACATAGTTCTTGGTGTTGCGTTGGACGGCTCGAAGAGGACCCTTCCCATCGACGAAGATACGGTGCTCCCGTCAGACACAGAAGATACGAAAGAGTTGGCTCCTTTGCGTAGTGGCATTGGTCCTACAGTGAGTCAGATGGAAAAGAAGGATACTAAACAGGCGAATACAGCAGGATCTCCAAATAGTGATCACAAAGATCAGCAAGATTAGTGGAATATATCCTCGCTCATTGCAATTGTAAAAAGCAAGTAGCCAACGGTTGCCATTTACACACTGTAAATATTCATCCTTACATAATATGAAAGATGGCTCTTGTATTTCCTCTTAAACAAAAAAAAAGAGAGAGAAAGAGAGAGAGAGAGAGAGAAGAGGCTCTCCTATAAAAGTTAATGAAATATGTCAGAGTCTAGTTGTTTGCAAGCATATCAGGATGTTCTCGGGGGGTTTATCATTGATGTCGCAAGAAATAGTGTCATGTTGTTCGCATTTTCTTCTCTTCTAAGAGTGCAAGAACGTTATGGATTTCCTTCCATTGACAATTTCAAGACATAAGGCAAAAGTGCAAAATTTCAGTGGCTAATTGATAACAAAAAGGTTGATATTACAAATGTTGAAGTAGCAAATATACAGTGTAATTTTATATTATCTCGTGATTGCATTCAGATTGGTGTTGCTAGACATGATGAGGTTTGGCATCAGATTCTTTTGGGTAGCTTTGATGCTTTTTTTCATTCATTTATAGTTGTATTTTGAAAGTTGTATCCTACTATTACAATGCCCTACCAGTATAATAGAATATATTTGGATAACTTACTTATTTGCAACGTAAACTATACTACTCCCCTTTCTAGTCTAATTATAATCAACATGTGGTCAGAAGTAACCTTTTGGGTAAAAGAGTCAGAATTCTCTTTTCTATCCCACAAAATTCCATCCCCCGAGCCATAATAATGCGACACGTGGCCAGTGATTCCAACTTACTTTTCAATTTATTTATTTAGCTAATATAGCCAACCATGGTTACCTTTTTGAATTAACCGGCCGAGTTTCGGTGAGTTGACTCGTGGTCCATATATATTTGACTCGCCCAAATGACAACCGCACCAAATTGAATTGTTTTGAAATCTGTGGACTGGGAAGCTTCCCCATTAAGCTTTGTAATTGTCGACTTCAAGTTATATATTTTTTATTATTAATTGTAGAACAAATATGTAGATATTATCATTATTAATCCAAATATATACCTCAATTTTATTTTTAAAGGCCCATTTTAATTTAAAAGTTAATAAATATAAATTTTATCAAAACATAAAATAACAAATTAATAGTACTCAAAACTATTTGTCAAAATTAAAAAGTGAGCGGGTTTTCTTTTTTCTTCATTCGAATGAAAGAACCCAGCTAAGAAACAATATCAATTCATAAAATTTTACATCTAAGGCCCGACCTCGCCGTTGCATTCTCCGGTTGAAGTTGACTCAGGCGAAGTTGTTTTCGACTCCCGTCATCGTTGTTTAGCGTTTCGACTCGGGCCGTCGATCTTTGTTGGCGCCAAATATCAAACACGCTTGAAGAGGCTTCGTCGCCCTTCCCTAACACGAGGAGTTTGAAGGCGGCTGAGGTTCGGCTTGTACGGCAATGGTGTCTTCAAACTCGTAGAGGATGGAGGAAGGCTTGTGTTTGTGAAAGGTTACAAGGGCGCAGTTGTTTTCTGATGTGTAAAATGTGTAAAATTTTTGGGGCTTTAAATGTTTGTCATTTTTTGCCAATGTGTAAAATTAATTGGTGCTGGTTTGAACTATTGCATTTATTGAAATTCTGCGTTTGTTGTATTTTCTGAAAATTTATTGTGGTAGTTGTGTTGACTTGGGTTAAATTATGCATTTAATGTGGACTTATGTGAAAAGTCAAGTCCTAGGATTTTGCCAAAATGTCTGCTTAGTATTGGAAATTTAAGACTTAGGAGGTTTATGGTTGTATAATTAGTTTTATTCAAATAATCTTAAGGGCTCATATGTTGTTGATTAGTTATAATGCCACAACTTGTGTAGTGTATTTCGATTTTCGATATATTTTCGGTGTTGTCTATTTATGTAGTCTCATTCTTGTCTTGTCTTAGGTAGGAATTTTTGATGGAATTCGACTTGAACGAGCTTTGGGCAGAATGGCTATATGAATTTGAGAGGGAATCTGCAAACCAAGCCAATGATTCAAACCAAAATGGAGAGCAGGCTACTGATGCTGAGAGGAACTTTCAATATGCCAACAACGAAGATTTGTCAGATGAGAACCCACTTACCAATGCTGATGGACATAGCCATGAAAAATTGGAAGATGAGAATCGAACTCGATTGAGTTTGGCATTTGCACACTTGAAAATTGAAATTCCCCACTTTGTCTCCCTTGTCGTTTTCCAAAGGGTGACAACGCAACCCTACTTTCAATTTGCTAATGACTCTGATTTTTGTATTCTTCTATCCACATACTTTAGTTTCACATGAATCAAATGTGATGAAATCTTTGCCTCATTTCTTATAACTATGTCAAAAGGAAACCTCACTATAATTGCTAACATTTGAGCTTCAAATATCATTTACAAAATTTTATCAAAATAAGCTAAAAGGATACAAAGTTGGTCTTTTATTCATAAATGAGATTAAAACCACTGCCGAGTAGAACGTATACATTGCATTAGCTTGCAAAATATACAGAAACCACAAAAAGATTAGAAAATGACCAAAAAACACTAAATCTTTTAGCTAGAACTAAATGAGAGCTTCCACAACAGCAACATATTTATGCTAAAATTTGGTTATTGATCCATCATTCCACTTTCAGTGAGACTTGTAGAATGTTGTCTCTAATCAACATTCAACCCGAACACAAGAAATATCCGAAACCCGCAAAAGCATAAATGAACACGAGAAACAAACCATAAAAAATAATGGGAGATTCAATTCTATAAAAATATATGTTAACCACACCAACATCCTCCTAACTGCTACACAAGAATCTGCAATTCAAACAAATAAATAATTTACAACCCCATATTTTCACGCTAATTTTCAACCCCCCCGACGAATATCCGAGTGACTGTGCATGCCTCTATAACTAAACACAGAAGGGGGTCATCGTTTATTCATAACTAGTACATAACTGCTGCAGGCAAAAGTATACAAGATCCATACCGGTAGCAAAGGCACCTCTCAAGCGTTGCACATACAATCAGGAGCGGGATATGTGTATATGGACTGTGTAGGTTTGCGTAGTCTCAGCTGTCCTTGCCTGTTCTTATGCCCTCCAACGACAGCTTCTTCAAACTCCGGCCAACTCAGGCTCTTGTTCAAGAAAAGCTGCCCCAACAATGCCATGTTCGGCCTTATGGTCTTCTTGTTTTCATATGTTCGATGCCCTACCTGGGATTTGAAGCCAAGATACCATGAGAATTCGGAAGTTAATCAAATGTAACTAATTTTGATGAAAATGTTAAGGTATGAACTTCAGAGCAAGAAGTAATTATTTTGAGAAAGGCTAGTACAGTTAACCACATAATGAGTTGAATTGTCTGTGCTCGGAAAGTCGCAATTTTATTTTTCACTTACCACGGCATTGTGCATATTTCCTGGTGAAGCAGAAATGAAGATATCACTATGCATGCTGACATAGTAATCAACTGCTGCTAATAATGAAGCCTTTCCTTTGATTTGAGCTCTTTCTTCCGAAGACGTCAAACTCTTTTTGTCTTCCATAAGTGGAAACAAACTCCTCAAGGTTGAGATCCTAGATTCCCCACCATATACCTGAAATAGATGACATGACAACAAAATCGTCAATTATGCATTCAGTGGGATCCTAGCATATATATTCATCCGGAAAAAAGAGATTAGGACACAACAATACTAAGGTTAAAATTTGTTAGTGACCTTATGGGAAGCTAGATACAGGCGAGTACTGTTGTCAAATCCCAAAGCTGCCAGCAGCAATCCAATTTCTTCAGGAGTCAATGGGCACCGTCCTCGACTCCTCAACTCCTCATCAGTAAATTGAGAATTTAACACCCTTCCCTGCCAAATAACCTGTCGGTACTTGGCCAGAGCCAACTTCTCAGCCTTGCCTCCACCAAAGTCACAGGCCGAGTGTGCAGCCATGTCCTGATAAAAAAATCCAGATTTATTAAGCATTCATGCTGCCCAAAAGATACCTTTATGCATATTCTACTCGAAATATCAGAAGCACTTAAGAATTTAGGCCACAATGGTATGAATGAGACAGCAGACCTTGTCAAAACGAAGATGGAGAACGACAAACTTTCCCATCCCTTGCCTGCCCCTAGCATCAGTAACTTTCTGGAGGTAGTTGGTGCTGTCTGCATCGCTTGAACTAGGAGAATTTCGGAGATGACTAACAAGAGAATCCCCGAGAGATCTGATGTGAGGAACAAAAACCAAAGCCTGAAAGTTGACTTTGCAACGTAGTCGTTGGATCGCCTCTGGCATGTTGTCGAAGGCTAGGCGATGAGAAAATGGTGCAATGGCAGCGATCCCGTAACTGGAAAATCCAACAATACTACAGTTAAAATGAAGAGCCAATAAAATTAATGTTTTTGAGTTTTATTAGGCATACTACTACAATAGCCTCCCGTGAAGCAGTTAATCTCTTAGTTGATGAAAATCTATCATATTACCAGAGCATTATGCGCGCCTTTGTTTTTCATGGACAAAAATGAGCTTTTATTCTTTGATACGAACTCGTGAGAGCTAAAAAACTATTTAAACATTTGGAAGTTCAAAATAAGACAAAATAAACTAATGACACCTTATGGCACACACTCTAAGAATTGACAAGTGAAACCATATTTTATATCATAATGACCACACCATGAAAATCATGAAATTGATGAATTTAAATAGATGTGAGAATATAAGCTCTTCTACACCAACCTCTGCAAGACAGGTGAAACATTCTCCAGATACCAGTTTGCTGAAGCATGAACAGGTGCTGTTTTAATTCTGGTAGCTCGAATTGCTGTAGCATAATACTCCCGTGTGCTCCAAAAGTATTCATCAGGTAACTCTCTAACAATAGATATGTCATCTTTCAGCACGTTAATGAAGTGATCCACATCATATATGTCCATGAATGTGCTGCAAGAGAGAAATAGGTAGATACCCATTCAGTTACAGCTTTCGGCTTCAAATGGAAATAAGCAAGAATATGCATTCTTATACCTCGAATCTTTCCATACAGGATTTACTTCAAGATATGGAATTATGAGAGTTGCATTCAAAATTTTCGCCACAGCAACTGCATCACAAATCTTTTGGAAACAAAAGTATATACGTCAGTGAACGGAGTCGACTAATACCAATCAAGTAAGACAAAATTCCCCGACTATCTTATAGCATGTTGATAACTAGAAGCACTTACTCCCATTCTTTGCTGATTTAGTCCTCCATCAAGGAACACCTGAATATATCCCTGAGATTTCTCTGGTAATGCTGCTTCACACAAAAAGCCAATTATTAAGGAGAATAAAAACAAAAGCCGTTTTTAGTTGTTGCACAAGTTCTACTGTTTACGTAAGTATTTGAAACTTGGTAAATAAGAAACACAGTTCCCAGTTTCTGCGGTTGTGGGGGAATATAAAGCAAGACTTTCTTACGACTTACTGGAGGTACTGTCTGCTCGGACACAAAGTTTCAGTGGTTGTTGAGGCAACGGCGTCCATAGGTCAGCCAGTTGGCTATCAGACTATAAGAAGGGGGGAGAGGGGGATGGAAGGAAAAATAATCATCAGTTACTTGAAGAATCATTTAATTGATTCTTGCTAAATGCTAAAGATACGCCAATTGATGTCTTACTCACACTTTGGCGCTGCAAAGCACTCTTAAGCAAGCGAGAGTGTCTAGGTTTAGGAGCATTCCACTCCTGCACTACATAAATTAGCTATGAGAATCGAAATGAATCTATACAACGACAACATCTCTCTAAGAAACAAAACATAGAGTGTGTCTAGCTCCTGCACGAATTATATAGGCTATGAACTCATCCAATAATAACACATGTAACAAACAAGATGTAGCCTGAGTTGGCAAAACAGAGAATAGATATAAGTAATCCAAACAACAAATTATTTAAGATAGCATATTATCTAAGAGCCCAGACAAAACAACCTCTTGAGTTGCTAACCCTGACCTTGATTAGAATTATACATTCATGACCTTCAGCTAGTTGTTTCCAACATCATTTATGCAATTAAGTCCAGCCATAATCTAGCACCAACGACATTTCACACTCCAAATAATCGAGCAACCTTCTCTAGAGTTTTAACTCTTCAATCCTTCTAAGGGGAAAGCTTCCAAAACAGAGGAGCAACTAATGACTCAACTAGTGGAAGTAATTCAACAACATCCAGCTTATCAAACTCTTCCATCTCCAAGTACCATAAGGATAGCCAGAAATCCCTAACACCTAATTGTAAAAGACATCCTACCTTATTTCCTCCCTCTAGTCACCTACATTTTTTAGGGATGTCTCCAAATTGCGGAAGGTGCAACTTAATTAAAGAGAATGACCGGTACCCACAAAGTTATGACAAAAATGAAAATAGTAGTAATGCTTCTAACCATCATAGGATACCAGAATATATCAGAGGCTAAAGTTGAAATCTTTTCTTTCTAATCTTGTTTTTCTATCTTGTGCAACTATTTCTCGCAAAGCAGAACAGCGGCCAGCAATCAGAAACCAGAAAGCAAGCAAATAGGAAGGCAGAAAAGCACAAAATACAAAATGGATGATAATAACTTCGAAATCAATAAAATGAGACAAGAGAGTGAGATGAAGAACATACCGAGAGGAGAGAGGGGAAGGCATGACTCAAAGGGGTGAATATGGTAGGGAAAAGAAAGGGCAGGAGCAGGACAAGAGCAGCAGCCATCGCTCCTCCTCTATGGCTATCACTTTGAGAGAGAGAGGGCTGCCTCATAATAATATAACTAACGGCTGTCGATCTTTAATTACTGCAACGAAATTGTTTTTATTACAAAAGATGGGGTTCAAGTCTTAATCTCGGAACACTACACTAAAGCAACTTCCATGCAGGAGAGAGAGAGAGAGGGAGGGACCATGCTCATTATCAGCCTCACTAAAAGCATCTCACATCACATGTCGACCTATCTCTCACACTAAATACAAATGTACTATACTTATACTCACGCCTCAAACCAAAAATCATAGTAGTATAAAAGAGAGACTTTGTCAAACAATTATACCGAGAAATTCACATCTCCCCTTTTTGGGGTCAGTGTGAGAAGATAATAGTAATTAATACTAGAATCGAAAGATGATAACTTTATCTCACTACAGCAATACAGCATAAAGAAAACAATTGTTGATTCCACATATCATAATTATATTCTGGTCCAAGATCGAAAAAGACAGTAATAAACTAATAAACACGTCGGCGTATAATCCAAGTAGAAGGAGAGAGTCGTGGGGAGTGTCTTTTTCCAGATGGGGCCCCAAACACCCCAACGGATAGATAGATTTATTGGGAAGAGAGAGAGAGAGAGAGGGGGGGCGCACCGCTTCCGCTTATACGTGTCCAAAAAGGAGTGAATCGTGAGCTGGTGTGGGCTTTCACTTTCCACGGAAGTGATGCGATTTAGCCATAGCCTTTTATTAAGTTCACATCTCACCAACATTCCCATTCTCAATGGGCTCTCTTGGCTTTTAAAGCCTCCACCGCACTGCGCCACCGACACTGCTCTTTCCGCCATCGCTCACCTCAATCAATTGCTCATTATTATAAAATACATTCTCGCTCTCTGTGTGTGTGTGAGAGAGAGAGAAGAGAGGGGTGGGGTTAAGTGATGTTCCATTCTTTAGTTGAAGTGTTTCCTTTTAAAA
>JAYJMF010000036.1:1795335-1816736 GCA_036873715.1 Salvia sclarea | reverse complement strand
GGGTGTAGGCGAAATACTGACCTACATCATTTCGAAGGTTAGATCCGGAGGTTTTGGGATCTCCATCGGTTCTGTTCGTTCGAGTTTTCAGCCTTCCGTTCGCGTGTTCGATTCGATCAGCAAGGATCGTATCATAATAAAAACTAGAAGACTCGCTCGCTAGCAAGGCCTTTTACCTCTCGTAATGATGATTCGTAGGCCTGGCACGTAGAAGTGCTGAGTTGGAGAGTTCTGTAAGCGTCTTCCGAGAAGTAATATGCAAAACAGAACTGGAGAGGGGGTTCTTCGAGAAGAGACTCCGACGCTCAAGTCAGTAAAGACTCCGGAAAACGTAAAGTAGCAAAGGGTTTAAGTTAGAGGATTCTTGTAGTTGAGAGTGTTTAGGAATACTTACCTTGTCACGTAGAATGCATGGGGTATTTATAGTAGAGGGGTTATTGGGATATAGCCAACTTATTTGTTGAGGAGGGGTATTTTAGCAATTGCATACCCGACAGGGTGCACCGGCTTAGCGACGTACCAAGAATATTCACAGGGCTACTAGCCAATAGTGTGAGGACACGTAAGGTGGTCCCGAAGTTAGTTAGAAAAGACACTGCAAAACGGTGTCCGGCAGCCTTTTGGCAGGCCCGTACTAATCTAGTCATCACTTCTGATCAGCAGTCCAAGCCACAACTGATAGTCAGGTGTGAGACTCCTGATTCCTGCCACGTGTCGCTGGTAGGTGTGGCCATACTCACTTCTGTTACTTATGTGCGATTGGCCACATTTAATACCTTCACTTCTAACCTCTGTCACGTGTCACTCGCAGATGTGACCATGCTCACTTCTGCTCATTGCCACGTATCTTTCCTAGGTGTTTGGGTGATATTAGACCCTATCACTTAATATAAGAGTGGGCTAATAAAAAATTAATATATAGAAAGGGCAAATTAGGTGTACCATTGGTTAGCAACATTTCCTTTTCCTTTCTTTTCTCTTTTCTTTCTTGTTTTAGTTACAATTCTAAATGTATGTTAATTTCTTATTTCTTTCTCCTTTTATCTTCATTTCTCTATAATTAGGAGAAGCATATTTGATTTATTAAATTTAACTTTTTCATTACTTAAATAACAAATATATATTTATTAAAAGTACTTTAAAATCTTTCTATGTTTAGCACTTGTAAAATAATCAATTTAGTTTAATTATTAAAATAATTTCCAATGATCAATCTATAATACAAAATTTATTTACTTGAGGCATGACTTAAGTTTGTCCAATTCTTATGTCCATTTCAATAGTATTTGTGAACGGTATTTCAAGTTTGCTTGTTTAGGAGTAAGGACCGCGAGTTGGTATTTTCATGCTTTGAATATGATTTGGAATTTGGTTTGTGAATTTAGTATTATTGATTGTTGAATGAATCTAAATTTATGATTTTGATTGCAAGCAATTGGAATTAATACAAAAATAGAGGATATATTTCGAATTTTTTCCCAAAATAATTCGGGAAAATCGGGTTACAGTTCGAGAATTTCGGGTATCACAATATCTAATTACACAAAAAATTGACACAAAATTAACCATTCAAATTATCAAGAAATTTAGGGATCCCGATCGAGAAATTCGGGTGTCCCGATCGGATAATTAGGAATCCCGAAAATATATTCGGGTTCAGATCGGGGGTAGGGATTTGTGAAAGTTCGGGTTCGGGCGTCCCGAATTTCGGAAAATTCGGGTTCGGTACCCGAATTTTCAGGCCTATAAAAGTTGATAGGACGTATAAGTAATTTAAAATAACTTAATCAACCACTACTTTAATTAATGAGTATGCTTCAATAAATACATACTAAATCAATTAGCTCATGTCGGCCGAAAATTCAATAAACATACTAAATCAATCGGCCAATGTCGGCCGAAACTTCTAAAAAATAGGACAAGAAAATTGAGTGATCAATATCAGTCGCTTTTAGCTTTATACTCTAACCAACTAAGCTAGGATAGTGGTTGAATTGCGATAACAATCTGATACCTTTCACAAGTCTATTTCTAACAAAAATAATTATTATTGTCACATAATTATCTCCTAACTTAATGTTGTGCGAGTATTTTAAATACAAGAAATAGCTTTCCATGTTGAAGAAATAACTTCTATGATTGTTCCAATTTCCAAAATGTATGGAATAAGTGAACGTATCGTTATAGGACAAGACTTCTGCAACACGAAGCCACGTGTCCTTCCCGCGGTTACGCGCTCTTTGTTTTCTTCTTCGTTAATCCACCCAAACACGCTCTTATCTCTTCTATTAACTTATTTTATTATAATTTCTTGTCCTAATTAAAAATTCTAACTATTTATTTAGTTTCCTCCAAAAATATAGTGTCTCACGTCATAATGCAACCAAAATTCCAATGTTCCTTCTTGTCGTGTATTACAGAGATTCGTTGAAAATCTGCAGTTTCCATACTCTCTCTGCTACACCACACACTCCAAATCCTTTTCCCCCTTTTTCTCTCTTCTCTTACTGCTTCACCTTTCACATTCCTTTTCCATGATCCAGCTGTAAAAAACAAAATTGATTAAATTCTCAATTTCGCTGCTTATAGTTTGAAAGACCCAGTCTTTTTCATTCACCCTTACTAGTAGTGATCGTTGATATTCTTCAAATTCATACGCAAATTGACCGTCGAGTTCCCTTAGCAATCGCAATCGCTATCTGATGGGCTTTCCCAGTCGTAATTCTTGTCGCAAGCGTTCGAAATTTCGTGGGAGTTGTAATGGCCTCTGCGTTTTAGTCTTGCTTGTTTTCCTTTTCTACAACAATGGGGTTTTTCAGAATCCATTTACAGAGAAGCCCTTGTTGAAATATCAACAGAAGGCGGTCGCGAATTCATCGATTATTGTTCCGATCAAGAATCTGCAGTCGAGTAAAAATCCGACGATTTGCACGGAGATATATGAGCACAGGGGTTTTGCTACCGAGTGCGAGTATTTGAGAGCCAATCCAGACTGCAATTCTGGCGGGTTTCTCAATTACTTGATGTTCTTTTACTGCGACTGTGAAAAGGTGAAGCCGTTGGCGTATGTGGTTTTGGGGATTTGGCTGCTTGCCCTGTTTTATCTCTTGGGGAACACCGCAGCTGATTACTTCTGTTCATGTTTGGAAATCCTTTCGAATTTGCTGAAATTGCCTCCGACGGTTGCAGGGGTGACTCTGCTCCCGTTGGGGAATGGGGCGCCTGATGTGTTTGCTAGCATTGCTGCTTTTGCGGGGAAGGATTCGGCTGATGTGGGGCTTAATAGTGTGTTAGGTGGGGCTGTTTTTGTTACTTGTGTTGTGGTTGGGACTGTTTCGTTGTGTGTAGCTGATAAGAGTGTAAAGATTGATAGGAGGTGTTTCTTGAGGGATGTGGGGATCTTCCTCATTGCAATTGTGTCACTTTGGTTGATCTTGGTTGTGGGTGAGGTGAGTTTCGCTGGTGCTATTGCGTTTGCTTTGATATATGTGGTTTACGCAGTTTGCGTTGCTGCAAGCGAGATAGGGAGAATGCGCGAGAGGGCGATGTGTTTGGATGGTGGGAGGCCCTTGTTGCCACTAGGGGATGAAGAGGTGGATATGGAGCAACCCCTGTTGGATTATTCTTGTGATGGTGTGCCGTTTCTTGAGAAGGAGAAGCCGAAACTGCCACATTGGATGTGGGCCTCGAATGTGGCAATCTACTCCAACGAGGTGGGGAAGACGGGTGATGATGAGAGTGCGACGTGGGGTTGGAATGCGGAGGGTGCAACGTGTGAGCAGTCGTGGTTATCCTGGTCCAGAGTGTGTTGGTTGCTAGAGTTGCCGTTGGCAATCCCTCGGTGGCTAACAATACCTATTGTTGAGGAGGGGAGGTGGTCGAAGACGTGTGCCGTTGCTAGCGCTTTCCTTGCCCCGTTTTTGGTGGCATTGCTCTGGAACTCTGCTGGTGCTGATGGTTATATAGGTAGCGGGCCTCTGCTTCTCGGTGGTGGTGTAGTTGGTGCCACATTTGGGATTCTTGCGCTTATATTCACTAGTGCTGACCATCCACCTAGGAAATTCTTGTTGCCATGGGTTCTAGGGGGATTCTTGATGAGCATTGTGTGGTTCTACATAATAGCGAATGAGCTCGTGGCGTTGATGGTGGGGCTCGGGTTGGTTATGAAAATCAAGGCGTCGCTTCTGGGGCTGACAATCTTGGCGTGGGGAAATTCCATGGGTGACCTAACATCGAATGTGGCCATAGCTCTGACTGGCGGGGATGGCGTGCAGGTTGCTATGTCCGGGTGCTTTGCTGGGCCAATGTTCAATATCCTGGTCGGCCTGGGCATCTCGTTGCTCATTGGGGCTTGGTCCAAGAAACCGGCATCCTACGTTGTACCCGAGGATAGCAGCTTGTATGTCACGCTCGCCTTTCTGACGTTAGGGCTCGTTTGGTCGCTCGTTGTATTGCCACGGAACGATATGCGCCCTACGAGGTTGTTGGGGGCGGGCCTCATGATGATCTACTTGGGGTTCTTGAGTTTGAGAGTTAGCATTGCCATGAGCGACGGATCAATCACTTGATGGTTCAAATTGTTGGCTGACTTAAGATTTTTTGCTTCAGGCAATTAACTATTTTACCACTAGGCCGACACATGTACACTATTGTTGGCTAATTCCGATGTTTGATTGTGTAATATTTGAAATAGTGAAGAATTAGGTTGTGTGTATTAGATTAAGTAGATTGGTTTGCCATATATGTAGTGTTTGTATGCAAAGGAAAAGGTGAAGTGGTATGCTACGATTAGCTTAGCGCCGTCTTCACCTGTCTCGCGATATAGCTCAATATTTGTGAGCTACATGATACTGTTTGTAACTCAATGCAATCTGAAATTAGGAGGCACTCTTTAATACTAAGTTGTTGCGAATAGGAGACAAGTATTTATAATATTAGCAATTAGCATTGAAGTTTTATTGAAAATTTATAATGTGATGGCGTTACTCAATTCCTTGAAAGGGCAATGTGTTCGAACATTAGTTCAATTATATATTAAATCAATTTCATACCTTTTGTTCAAAAATTAGTTTAATTTTATCTTAAATCAACTTCATATCTTTGTCTAAAAATGATAGGTTATGTCCATCTTATCTATGAATTTTGTCCAAACACGTGACCTGACGCAACCATTGTGCTTACATTCATTAGAGAGAGAACGAATTCATTTGATTTAATTCAAATCGGAAGGAAATTAATTTCAACAGAATACACATGATTAGCTTAGCGTGCTTTTGCAGAATTGTTGCAAGGGGCTAGGTTCGAGTCCTGGCAGCCCTAATGTGGGAATTTTATTTCTCTAATATGAGGAATAGCTTTTTCTGGGCACCAGGCATTGTTTCTCCCATCTAATGGGTTGTTCAATTACCATGATATAACCTTCCATCATTATTGTCGAGTCGGGGAATGGGGGCTCTTGGGGCGAGGGAGTCGTCTTTTTGCTGCAAGCTTAGCGCACTTTCGCCTGTCTCACAACATAGCTCAAGATATTTGAAGCTATATGTAGTTAATTCGATACAATCTGAAATTAGGAGTTTCCCGATGTGAGTTTAGGAGACAAGTAATTACAATCGTAGCAGTTTGCATTTTGAATTTTGATTGATATCATCTTCGTAACCAACATACAAAAATAGTCATCTATATCCATATCTATACTTATTATTGAAAAGTTATTTTACAAAATCTAATCAGTTATTTTATGTATGAGACACATTCCTGTTAGGCCGAGGTCCAACATCAAAAACAACTCCTTGCCTAATGGAAAAGAACACTCTCTCCTTTATGGAGGCATGGGTATAACCGTTAAATCGGTCTAACGCAAATATTTGTGTTTTTATATATGGAGGTGGTCTCATGTGGGACCATTTGCACATGTAGATGGAGCACCGCAAGTTTTCATCCGATCTATATGTTTACTCGTTGTTAGTTTTGAGTACTCCCTCCATTTCAATATATAAGTCTTTCTAAATATGGGCACATCTATTAAAAAATATTTTTTTTCCTAATTTGACCTCAATAAATTGTATTAATGATAGTTTATTATCTTGAATTACACAATCATTATCTAATATAGGGAAAGGAGATATAAATTAACACTTTATCCTCTAAACATAATTTGTCCCGAAATTAAATTGCCAAATTTGAATCGGACAAAAACTAAAATTAATTTGAAAATACATTTATAATAAACTTTGAATTTTTTTCACCAAATAAACACTTCATCTTGAGAATTTCTTCTCAAGATTTGCCAGGAAACTAAATGCCAGAATTTGAATTGGATAAAAACTTAAATTTGAAAAATACCAATAACTGGAAAGTTTTCACCAAATTAATTAACACTTCATCTTCGAAGGCAATAGAAGGAGGTGGAAAGTCAATAGATTTGATACTTTAGTGCATTTGGAATTAGTATGCATTGAACTGACAATTTTAGAAGTTGAAACATTAGGTTATTCATGAACTAAAATTGACAATTGTCGAAGTTGAAACATTAGGTTGTTCATGAACTAAAATTATAAGACAACATACGTATTGAAAATAAGCTATTGAAATTACTTACCATTTGAAATCGAGGGAGTATTAGTTATACTGTAGTAAGTAAGACTTTGTCCAAAGTCAAAGGATACTTTGTTTCAAAAAACACTGAGACTTTTTTAAAAGCAAATGAAATTATGAAAAAACAATTAAAAACTATATTGTATTATACAAATTAAATTTTTTTAAAGTAAATTATTTTGCATATATGAAATTTTGCATCAAAAGAAACATTTTATTTATATAAAATGATACAATGAATGTTTTTATTGTGAATTAGTGGTACAATGAATGTTATTCCGAACAAATCTCGATATTTACTACAAGTGACGCAATAAGTATATTTGAGAATGAGATTTTGCCTAAAAGCAAATGAGATGTTTATTCACAATAAGTGATATAATAAATATATTCACAAATGAGATTTTTATAGAACAAGTGAAATGATCATGCTTCAAGATCGAACCAATAATTCACGATAAGCTCCTGAAAAGCCCCAATCCCCACAATCACGCAAGGCCCCCAAAATCCTCAGGGTTCATGAACTGAATAATTATTTATACTAACTGCGACTATTTATCCAAGAGTATAAGACTATTTATACTAACTGCAACTCCTACGCATAACATGCTTAATCTACGGGCTTTAGTAATAAAATCAAATTCAATAATTTTAACTAATAAGCGAATAATCAAACTAATATAAATATATTTAGAGCCGTGTCATGTTGGGTTTGTAGAAGAGTACACAAACTCGAACTGGCGAGCTTGATCACTTTCACAACAATGCTTGGAACAAAATGGAAACTAAAATAAATATTATTTTATTTCAAAAGTTAAGAGTTTGTAAATTTGATTATCTGAAATTTTGAGATCTTCAAAACTGTTCTGTTCATCTCCTTTATGATATACTACTCTTGCTTCAATGGGAGTCGAGTTTGCTAGGAATCTGAAGGTTTTCTTGAGTTGACGAAAGCGATTCTGTTTCCTTTCAGATTTTGGGCTACACTTAAATTTATAGGAAAATTTAACTTGGGGCTGTAGGAATAAAATAGTAAAATAAATTGTCTATAAATACACGAACTTTCACTATTTTCTAATTTTACATACAAACTTAAAAAATCAGCCTCTAAATACATGAATTTTCGATTTTTTCTGATTTTTTCCACATAATCAAATTTCCCCCAAATTGAACATGATGTGGTAAAATTGTAAATGATGTGGCAATAAAATATATATAAAACAATTAAATACATCATTTTCTGATTTTGCAGCAATGCGCATCGGAGTTCACCGGCGAGGCCTCCGACAAGCGGCTCGGGAGCTTGGGGTTTGACGACTATGGCGGTGTGGGACCACCAACACAAGCTTAAGTGGCTATGTATAGAATTACCCATACATTTATTATTTTTTAAAATACATATTGTCAATGAGTAAAAGGGGGATTGTGTATAAAAATCTCGCTTAATTGAATTCTTAATATATGCAGCTAATCCAAAGGCCTGTCTTAGAGTTTACAGCAGAGGACTGGGCCTCGCGGGCTCAATTTACATTAGGCCATCGGCCCAATAACATTAACGAATTTCACTCCTTTTAAATTGCCTCACTAACACACCTTCCCTCCGCCAAAGATATGCATCTTTGTAAACGGCACGGGTTTTAAGAAAAAGATAGATAGTGTGTGAATGGAGAAAAAGTAACTTTAAAATGTGTAGTTAATATTGTGAATTGTGTGGGTCCTACCACTATAAATAGAAAGTTGTATATTTTTTTATGGACGTACCAGAAACGAAATTGTGACATTTTCTTTTTGTGGATGGAGGGAGTAGTATATAATTTCTCGCAATGACTGCACTACGATTAGTTACATAATGTAAATCAATCCTACACGATTTATTAACTACTAAGTAAATCATTTTTTGGGAACTAATAAGTAAATCATTAACCACCATTGGTTTGGCTGCCTTGACAAATTCTCTCTGTTTTTTTTTCTCGAGAATATGCCTTAACCAATTCTAACATATATTGTTGGAATTTTCCATTTGAATATAAAAAGTGCCAACTAGTTTTTCTCCATTGGAAATGTTTTTATTTCTTTTTCCTTTTTTCCATTCGAAATCTTGTTCAATCTTAGAATGAGTGTTTGAATAAGTTTTGTACCGTACGAAAAAGAGAAATCATTCCGAGAAATAAGAGGAAACACTATACTCATATGGCAGTATTGGCCATTCCTGAAGCTGATGCCTTTTCTTTGTCTATCAATTTCTATTATAAAGATCTCCGACCACGCCTTTAAAACCATGTACCATACTAGTCTGCATTAATTGCAGCTCCGTCCATGGAGCACCCGGGTGCTGTGCACCCCCCTCTCACTGTTACTACCCGGGTGCTGTGCACCCCCCTCTCACTGCACCCGGGTGCTCCATGGCAAAAACCTTAACATTGCTCACATCTTTTTTACTTTCCCCCCACTTATTATAGTATATACTACTACCATCGTCACGTAATGATGCATGGAATTGTTATAGTTACATGTATATTCTACTCCCTCCGTCCCATTCTTTTTGTCCCGCTTTTTTTATTGGGCCGTCTCATTCTTCTTGTCCCATTTCCTTTTTTGGCAAAAATTTACACACAAAAAGTATGTGGACCCCATATGTACTATACTCTCTCACACTCATCAACTCCACTTTCTTAATCTCTGTGCCCAAAGAAAGGGGACAAGAAGAATGGGACAGAGAGAGTACATCAAATTTGAAATTTGATTTTAAATATAACATCAAATAAAAATTCAGTAAATCTAAATTATATTTGAAAAATTTCTACCCTTGAAAGCTATCACAAATTTCACCTTTTTTTTTTAATTTTTCGATTAGAGAGTTTTGAACTGAGGCAATACAATTTCTTTCACTTTCGTTATAACTAAAAATCACCTGAATGAAAAAAAAAATACAAAAACTAGTATCTATTTATTTTTCCTCTTAAAAAAAAGAAATATAACAAAAAAGTAGAAATAAAAATAGAAGAAAAAGTAGTTGTTAAAAAAGAGAGAAGAGAGAGTTTTTTATTTTATTTTTAAACTTTAAATGATCATAATAACTAATTGTTTCATTTTGTTTATGATTTTTACACAAAAATTAAAAATCTTGTCATGATCTTTGATTTAAAATAGATATTGAATATTTTCTAATAAATGAAATTTGACTATTTTTAGAAAGACAAAATAGAGAGAGAGAGAGAAGTTATGGAGGGAAAAACTACCCGCTAAAAGCTGATTATTCGTTTTTGAAAGGTCGGAGTATATCTTAAAATATTATAGTATAATGAGTACTGAAATCCCTTACAAAAAGTCCAAGCCAATGAGATTATCTCATCTTGAAATTTGACGGAAAACACTCAACAGGATAAGAACACTAATCGTAAAATGAGTAAGTAAACAAAGTAGAACAAGATGCAAAATTTTCTCAACCCCTGGCTTGATTTTTTTAAAAATAGCATCATTCTTAACTTTCCAAATACTCCAACACTAGCACACTGCAAAATCATATTCAAAAATTTATTGGAACTCTTTCCTCTTAGAATATAAAGAAATTGTGTAAAATGATCATCAACAAATCAACGCCTACCATTTGAAAACCAAGCAATCCAAGGCATTTTCTCCAAATTTCAAAAGACACGTTGCAAGAGCACAAAAGGTGATCGATATCTTCCGAACGATAAGAACACATAATGCACCTTTTTTCAATATCATCGACAATAATACCTCGTTTTACCAAATTATCTCTTGTTGGAGCTCTCTTACGCATTGTTCAAAACAAAAGAAGAAATCTCACTTGAAACACCTTTGCCCATAATTTTCTCAATAAGAAATCAGCCCCCTCCGTTGAATTGGCCTCTTTCAAGAGTGCATTGTACATCAACTTCGTTGAGAATCTCCCAACTTTCGAACTCTTCCAACAAAAGGAATCCGACACCAAATTGTTCATCTTGTACTTGCTAAGAAAAGATTGCAATTCCAAAAAATTATCTAGTTTCACTTGCATTAAAACCTCTCTTCCATCTAAAATTCAAAACCCAAGAATCCTCACTTCTAACTCTCATATCCTTCATTTTATAACTGTGTTGAAGAGAAATATTAAAAAGAATAGGAAATTTATCTCTCAACACAATTCCACTATGTCCCCAAGGATCTTCCCAAAATCTAACTAAATTATCCTTCCCCAACATTAAAGCCAAATTATCACAAAATGTACACCTTACCCCCAACCCCATTCCAAATAGATTCTAGATCCCTTCACCAATAGAATTTTATGTAATCACTACACTTTTCAGTCCCGTTGAAACTTATAGACCCATACTTGGACATGATAATTCTTATCCAAAGATTATTACCCCTATGTATTCATCTCCACGCCCATTTGTATAAAAATGCTATATTATGTATAGATAGATACATTGTGTAACTTAAATTATTATCTTAGTTCTAAATAAATTGTGATCCTTAATGTTAAAGGTTAGTTGTCATGATGTTTTTATTCATCCCCTCATCCCTATCTCGAAAAATAAGTGTGATTTTATTCATTTATATTGATAATTACATAATTGGTCATTTTCAGAGACGATTAATCCCTCAACCCTTCTTAATTAACCCCCAATTCTTATTGATGTCTTAATCAATAATCTTTTGTTCTAGTTTTGTCAAAGAAATTAAAAGAATGTGAATGTTACAATAATACCGTGACAAGACTTTTACATTGGATGATAAATTAAATTGATGATACTTATGACAAAAAAATTTAAAGAATTACAAGATCTGATCAAATTAGTTCCATCAAACACAAAAACTCCTATGAGTGCGCCTCATGTTAGGTCCCGATGGTCTTTACACCCAATTGAATGCATTGATGGTGGTTCTAATACAACATCCACACCTAATTAAATCTACGTATGGTGATCCTCACACAAGATCTTACCTAAGGTCGACCTCATTAACACAAGTGTGTCCCTGACCCTCCATCAAAATATTTGGTGAATTAGGCTACATTGTTTTTATTTTCTAAATCATCAAGAATAACAAACATCTTTCGAGAATGCAACGTGATAGAGTTATACAGAACAAGATTTAGAAAGGAAACGTTAGGTCTGACCCAGGACCTAGATAGGTGAGATGTGGGATCACTTATAGCTCAAAGCTAGGTGGTGTCTTCTAAAAGAGCTATAAATATGTAAAAAAGAAAATACTACTATTTACTTGTGTTTTTTGTCTGAAATCTATACAGTAATTAATCAGGAATGAAGTTAGAAAATACTATGTGATGTATATAGGAGAAGACAGTACATAATAAATTAACAATAGCTAATGAGCTTAAAGTAGCCAAAATGAATGAACACGTTGAGTAGAAAGTCTTGTTTTCTTCAAATTCTTATTTTTATACGCAACAAAAAACTCAAACAGATTTATTTACAGAAAAATGAGGCCAACAAATTTTCTAAATATATACTATGACTCTGTGACCCATCTATGAGTCTATGACCCATGATTCGAGTTGTGAAAGTACTAAAAGTCATTTTTTTTTTCTCGGCAACAATGCCATTTATAAGTCTAAAAGAAAACCACAATGATGCATTTGTTTAGGCAAGGAGTTATTGTTATTCATCACATCATTCTCAACAATTGAATACCCATTTAGGAATGAACTAATAAAATAATAACGCTAAAAAATGAGCCAATAAACTAATATAAAAATAATTATTCTTATAATTTTACCCTTAGAAAAATTGAAATCCACAAATTAAAATGAGCTTGCAGCGGTAAGGTCATGAATTTCAGGATAATATGATATCTTATATGAGTTTGCAGATCTAAATTTATGACTTTGAGCCATTTTTATGCTAGTTCATAGTATAAATTAAGGGCAAAACATCATGACTTTTTTTTAATCTTAATACTATTTTTTATTACTACAATATAAAATTAGGTAGTGTAATATATTAGTAATAAAAGCATGACATAGTTTGTAGTTTTATTCCGTGTTCATCTTTTGGTGTTCGCTCTGTATTTTTCCAAAAAGTATTTTAAGAGAAGACAATTAGCTTTGAATTGAAAAACATTTTGAAAGAGCAGACAATTAATACGGAACTCATAAACAAATCTGTGAAAAATAATGAATAATTTAATGAAATGACAGATGAGATTTGTGCACATATGTTTAAAAACGGAATACAGATTCCTTCCCTCCTCCCAAAATCAGAACCACCTTGTGTTTTGTTTTCTATTTTATTCTCAACCGAAAAATGACGAAAGCAAATCTAAGAAGTGGTTTTGATTTTGTTACCAAATACTGTAAAAACGAGGATGAGAGAAAAAGGTACAGTTAACGGCACTGTCAAAAAGAAAAAGAAAAAGAAAAAAGAAAAAAGAAATATTGACACGCAGGCAGTCACGTGTGGTCTGCGGTACGGCGTCGTGGTTTCCGCCCCGCCCCGCCCCACCCTGCCAATGCCAATGCCATCGAAATACAGCAACACACACCACCCCTTCCACTGCGTGTGAGGGAGAGAGAAAGCGACACAGCTCTTACTTTAACGTAGTAATATTTGTTTCTACCTCTCCCCACTTTGTCAGCCTTTTTCACTATTAGCATCGCCATCATTGTTCTATTGCACCAGTCTTTTTCCCATCCCATTATTGATTGCCCCCTCTTTTTTCACCCCTGCGATGCACGGTTAATTAAATCAACAATTCATTTCCTTTTTATTTGAGGGAGAAGGAGAAGGAGAAGGAGAAGGAGAAGGAGAAGGAGAGATCATAAATGAATCATTGATTGTAGTTGATGGAGACATTTATTTTTTGAATTTTCTCTCTCTCTCTCTCTCTGTTAAAGATTAAAGACATAACATAGTATGGCATTTGTGCATGTATTTATGTACTGTTGCGAAGCAATAGTGACGCTGCTAGCTTTGCACTCTGTCAATGGCTCTGACGATAGTTGTTGTGCGGCAGAGCTTTTGGGGCCCCTCTAATTATACCCATTACTCTGAAGGTTTTCAGTCATTATTTCGCCTGCTGCTGCCTTGTTCTCTCTCTCTCTCTCTCTCTCTCTCTCTCGATTTCCCCATTTCCACACCTAACAACACTCTCTCTTTCACTCTCTCTCTGCATTTTCAGCTTCCATCACTAGAGTGAGCAACATAGCGCTCTGCCATTTCTTCCTATAATAATACTATTATTATATGGTTACATAAATGTCTGCTTTAAAGACCAATGGTTCGGTGCCCTCGCTGCCGCCGCCGCAGCCCAAATCGCCGCCGCAGTACCCTGATTTGTACGGAAAGCGGCGGGAGTTAGCCAGGATCCAGATGCTGGAGAGGGAGATTAGCTTTCTCGAAGTGAGTTTTCTCTTTTCTCCATGGAAAATAATATTAACTTCGATTATGAGCAATTTCCTCAAATTTCTCTGTTTTCAGTTATTGTTTTGGTTCGTTCCGTCTCTGAATCCATACAATTTTAGGACCCGAAGCTGCTAAGTTGTTTGATTTGAAGAATGTTGAAGGTAGTGAATTGATTATCCTTTGCCAATTCGGAAAGGGAATTAGGGGTTGGAAAATGGTGATTACTTTTAGTTTGAAAAAGGTGAGGTGAAATTTTAGGAAAGAAGGCATCACTATGTGTAGTGAAGAAGCTACCTACTTTGTGTTGCTGAGTGTGAATGAATAATATGCTTATGATTGGTATCTTTTTAGCTACTACTATTATTTAAGAGTGATTTGTAGGGTAGGTGAGTGAGGAAGAAAGAGACTTCAATATTATACCACAGTGATGATGACTCACAACTGTTGTTTATTTGTGGAAATTCAAAATCCAAGATACTTTTTAGTGTGTGTCATTTGCCAATCTGGCAATATAGGACCTGGAGCCCAATGCAGATTATTGTGTATTGTGCAAACTTCATTTTGAATTTTCGCTTTGGACCACTTCACTCGAGCCATGTATTTTTTCTTTCTTAAATATTGATCTTCCCAACGATGGCTTCCTCTTGTCTGATGCTCTTGAAATTGGCAATCGAGTTATTACTTTACAAAAACAATGTTTACCTTGTGTTTACTTTCAGACTTTCAGTACTTGAATGGATGCAGCAACTAATGTAGAAATGTGAGAGAGTGGTGTCACTGGAGTGATTCATAGATTTCGGTTTCGATAATTGGTTAACTGTTGGAAAATTTTGGTATAGTGTATCTTGAAACAGGCAAACAAGTTCTCGTCCTTTGTGAGTTTTCCTTGTGTTTACTTTCTTTATTACTTGAATGAATGCAGTAACTAATGTAGAAATTGGGCATATGGTATCACTGGATATATTTCGATAAGTAATGAAGTTGTTAACTGTTGAAAGAAGAATTGGTATAGTGTATCTTGAAACTAGCAAACAAGTTCTTGTCCTTTGTGGGTTTCCTTGTGTTTACTTTATTACTTGAATGTGAGTGAATGGTGTCAATGTAGACCTGCTGAAGAGACTTGGTTTCGTGTAGTTCCAAAGAGCTCGTTTAATGTGGACTTGATACTTAAATTGCTTACTTCATCTCACTAAAAGCTTGTAATTCAGACTTCTACTGTTTATGGCCGCATTCTGATTCGTGAAATTGGAAATTTGCTTCTGTAACAGACACACTAGTGAATGTGATCAAATGCTTCTCATTCTCACGTCGAACTGATTTGCTTCCTGATTCCTATCAATTTAGTCCTCTGTCCCGATTGCTCGGGTTAATTTTTTTTTTTTTTTTAGCTCTGTACTATAGACACAAGTCTAATTCTTCTATTCACAGTAACATATTTGGTTGGAATGTTGTGTGCAGGATGAACTGAAGTCCGTTGAACGCATTCCACCAGCTTCAAGATCCTGTAAAGAGTATGTTATTACCATCTCCTTTCAAGTATTAATGAAAGAGCACGCCCTGAAGACTTCAGATACTAGTTTTTGGTATATTGAGTTGTGTCAAATTAACTTTTAGCGTACCATAACAAAACAAGTATCGGCTTTTACAGGGTCGCTGATTATGTTGCAGGAAACATCGATCCTCTCATACCGACGTAAGCAGAGAAACTGATTTAGTTTCCTTCATACTGCTGCATATGGTTATGTTTTCAGCGTAAGATCTCTAACATTTGTGTGTTTGAAATCAGAATCAAGAAGACTCGTAGATCATGTCGTTTCTGGAAATGGCTCTGGTAAGTACCACTAAACTCCATACTTTAGCTCAAAGTAATCTTTTCTTTTCTTTAAATCTCCATGACTATGGAATGGAACAATAATATTGTCTAAAATAATTCTTTATCAAGTCTTGGGGAAATATATGTTTGTGTTTACCCTGCTGAAGACAAGCACATATGTTTGTAATTGCTATTCTGTAACCAATGTAATGCAGAGTGGACATAATGGAAGAAACCTTCCTGTTTAGTAATAAAATGAACAAAAATGATTCGTTGCCTATAAATACTAGAACTATTCCCAAATTTTGTTCTTTAACCAATCTATTTTTTTGGTAAAAAAAATATACATGATCTTTTATTTTGTTTTAATTTGGCTCGAAAAAAGAATTAAAATTCCGACCACACATGCAAATGACTTGAACGCTGTCATATGTTGTAGGAATATATAAAAACGTCGTCGTTTTCTTCATCTTTATGTTATTATTACTTGTGAGTTAGTGAGGTTTTATGATTGAGAGCTTGATTTTGTGTGCTTAGGGAAATTCGTGATTTCGATTCCGTAAGTGATTGAGCTGAAAAGAAGAATAGAATTCAACTATGTTGAAGATGAACCACAAAATCAAGCTCTCAACCATTTCTTGAAAATTGAAAAACACTAATGCTCACAAGTAATAACAGAAAATGATGGCGTTGTTTCTATATAGTATATATGGATGACAGTTTGATGGTCATTGGAAGAAATGCATTCCCCCAAGCGTGGTCAGAATTTTAATTCAGGAACCAGATGATGTATTTTTTTTTTCACCAAAGATAGATTTGGTTAAAAACCAAAATTGGTGTATTCATAGACGATTAACTAAGAGAAACTTTACCTTAACCATAAAAGGTTTGCAAGTTATGTGACACAAGTAGGGTTTTGTTGGCACAGTGGAGCTTGCTGCTTCGACCTATCATGGATTTGCTGCTGCAGCTGCTCGTGTAGGATGCCACGGTGCTGCGAATGTATGACGTGTAGCTCCTGCAGCAACCCCTGTGGGAACTGCGGAATACCAAAATGCGAGTGCTTCTCTCCCTGCTGTAATAGCCAATGCTTTAAGAAGTGGAAATGCAGCAGCCTCAAGTGCTGCTGCTGCATGCCTAAGCGCTCATGTTGCCCAACTTGCTCTTGCACAAGGTGTACATGTTATCCTAAATGTCCCAACCTAAATATATGTTCATGTTGTCACAAAAGCAGCTGCTGCTTCCCTTGCTACTTCTGTATGTAATTTTAAAGAATATAATCTTCTTGTTTTCTCCTCATTTTTATTCTGGGCCCCATTAACTTGGCTGTTTCTATATATTACATAGGGATGATAGTAGGTTTCTAATTTAGCAACATCACCCAACCATGGCTGCCGTTGCATCTTCTCAAATGTTTATGCCGGTAAAGATAGGTTAGTCATACAATACAAGTGGGCTCAAGGGGTCACACTTGACTTGATTTGAAAACCTTGTCCTTTGACATTTTCTACCACTAGGTCAGCACTGCAAATCATCAACCAACCGGAATATGCTGGTTACAGTTACATGAAATGCCCTTCTATTTCTATCCATGCCACATCAACTTCTACCCAACCTTTTTTTACCTTTTCCTGGAGATGGCAAAATAGAAAGAAAAGTAAGTGCTTGAATTTTAGGATTGCTTTTTTCAAAAATGTCTTGGTGAAAGAAGGCATGGAGACTTTCTACCACCTCATGATGGAGGGAATCAGCATGGGGAAAATGAGGCTGGAATTCTACAGCGGTTATAATCAATTTGGGAACTACGTTGAGGATTCTTCTTGGATTTGTGCATGCGGAGGAAAAACGAGATGAAATTGAAGCAAATTGAAATTGATGGACTTTCAAAAAAGTGGAAAGAAAAACTAAAACAAAACAGGCCGGCCAGAACCAAATAAAATGCAAATCCACAATTGTGCACCTCACAAAAGGAATCTCAATATCTTCACAGGAGCACATCTTAGTTGGTAAAACATTTCCCCTCCAACCAATAGATGCTTGAATATTGGTGTGTGAGAGTTGTAATCTAAAAAAATGATTTAGTTCTTGAGAGATAATAACTGAAAGAACAAATACCAAATTGCAACATAATTTCAAATATCATGCAAAACGATATTAGTGCTCGAACATATTACAACTTCAAGAAAGGAAGTATTTCAAATTTTGGTACATAAACGGCCCAGAAGAAATATGAACTTGCCCATGACTGCCCAAACTCACAGGTTATATTTCCAGTCTTGAAGAATATACGATTCAATATTCTAGTGACCATACTTCTGAAACTCCCACTCGCTGTTATCTGCACAATTTAGTAGAGGGTTAGATATAAAATCTGTCAATGGCGGCGGCAAGATGATACTAAGATTAGAGGTAACATTAATGAGCACTTTACCCAGAGGGCAAACTTGACGAGTCTTGAGCCATCTGCTGATACAATGGAAGTGGAAGGCATGATTGCAAACACCTTTAGGAAATTAAATTTAGAAGCAAAAACTGTAATTAATATCCTTGCTTAATGAAACGGAGCCCACAACAGTACACATTTGGATTTAATAAGGACAACGGAAATAACCACATATGAAGTAGTGATACCAACAGCATCAAGTCATTGACTCCAAGAATAGAACTTTAAGATGGTTTCACCTAGGGCTAGGAGGAGACGGGGGGATAAAGAAACTACCATAAATGAGTAGAACCACCCAAAGAACAAGAACATCACATACTCTTCTCAGTTCATCCTCTTTTTGGTCTTTCAAAACCCCTGTGACTACCCCGAGTTTCACAAACATGTTTTATGAGTTATTCACAAAGAAAATAAATATTGGTGACCTATTATGGCAAAATGGTAATGGTCATTAATTTCATAAACTAGAGGCATGAATTTGTTTTCTTGAAATTTGTCAAAAGCTTAACAGTAAGTAGGAATACTGTTTGCCACTTATTCTGATTAGTGAAACAAGTGTATTCATAGCCAGGAACATTTGTTATCAGAATATGTTTACCATCAAGAGTTCCATCTTAATCTCTAAATATATGCCTGATGTCACTACTTTGTACAGGTACAGTATAAACAACAATTCTGTTCTTGCTGCTGCTATCAACCTTGACAAAGGAAACGTTGCAGCAAAGTAATAGCTAAATTAAAGCACGTCGCTGAATAAATTTTATGGTGTTACTTTCAATATGCATGAAAAGGTGGCCGCAGCTCAATAAATGAAGCCAATTGCACACAAAAGGTTTAACGAAACTAGCAAGCAATTTTTTCAACATAATAGAAATTTATCATAAAGTTTTGCAAGACATGCGAATAATCACCATGAAACCACTTTAGCAACTTCACAATAGACCCTAAGAAAATAAAATGTAAGGTTTCTTAGTTAAAAGTCAAAACAAATCAAAGACTAGGTGGTGACTACAGAAGAAATACGAATGAAAAAGCTCTGCAGCTCGTGTATGAGAGAACAAGAGAATATCATGTCCATAAGAGAGAGCTGAACAGGTAAATGAAGCTCTAGTTCTATGACAAATATATATTTCGAGTTCCCCACAAGAGATGCTTGTCTCCGGAAAGGAAATCTCAACCAAACATCTTGACAAGAATGACTAAGTATACACGCACAAAGAAGGCCGAACTAAGTTTGCTTTCCCTTTACATATGGTCCAAATGTTATGGTAATAACTACTGCAGTCCCAATAAGTAACAGATAGAGTCCAAAATATATTCAGGAAGTTCAAGAGGTTCTACTTTTATAGGAAAATATTAAATAAAAAACATATAACGTTTTATGTACACTTTCTGGCATTATGACAAAGAGAATACAACAAAGATGTATTAATATTTGGCAATATAGAGATAACTCTAAAAAGTTTAAGCAATTGCATCAAGTTAGATTATCTTGATTTCATAGTTTCTTGTTCCGTTTGCATAGGGCAAAACATAACCTCCTAAAGAACCTGGAATCAGCAACTTAATGGTAGCAATACAGTTTGGAACGAACAAGAAGTGATGCAAAGAGTATAATTGGAACAAATAATTTTCATGGGGAAAACCTTTGCTTGCATGGTCTATGATGCCAATCTAGATTCAATTTAACATGGAATACCAAAAAGTGAGTGAAGCCTTATTACAAATTTACAACAGTCAAGAGTTATTAGCAGAAGACCACTTATTCTCGGCCAGCATTGGGATTCCCTAATCTTAAAAACTCTATGCATATCGCATAGGAAGTAGACACAAGAAATGCTTTAACATAACCCAGGTGACCTAGATGTACTTTTCAATTGACCTTCTAACCAATGCTATCCAACATCTAGTTCTTCGATTTGATGTATACATTTAGAGAACGACTATATTTTGCTCTGGGCACATCAACTGCAGTGATAATATCATCTTTTCCAGTAGACCTTTAATGGTATACTCTGCTATTTAGATGCCATTCATATCTATGCTCACATTATTCAAGGCTAAGGGGCACGGTGCTACAGGGACAAAAAAAAAATACAAATTACATCACAAGGCAGCAAAGAACAGATTAAAAAGCACTTGAGGACTCAATAATGCTTGAGAAGAGCAAAATACCCCATGCAACTGTACATTCCTCGCTTGTTGCGCTTGCCTGATTAGCCTGACACTCGATGCCTAATCAGTACATCATAAACATTAAATCAGAAAAATAAAAGGAATAAGAAAGCCTGATTACAAATGGAATAAATCAAATAGAGACTCACAAAGATCCATGATATGATTCCTGCAAATAGCACAATTATCGACCACGATATCTGCACGAACAATTAGGGTTTATGTTCGAATCGGTATAAAAATCAAAACAAATTCCTCACAAAGAAATTCTCTGGCAAAGAAAAAAAAAACGAATTAGTGTTTAATTTGAATTGAATAATATACCCCAAGCCCAGAGGGAAACGGCGTTCCACTTCTTGATCTCGAATCGCTTGGGTTTTTTGGTGGATGATGAAGGATTGATAGTGGAGGGGCCGGCGCCGGAGGATCCATCGCCGGCGGGAACCATATTGACGTCGGTATCAAGTGAGGCCATCTCGTAATGTGAAGGCTAGGGCACCGATTTTGCTTTTAAGCTGCAGTGTTTATGTTGTCTTCAATTCATAAACGGGATGAGAGCTTAGAGCAGCGCTACTCTCTTCTTCATCATATAGTAGATTAGTTGAGTTAGCTCCTACTTTATTTTTTATTTTTACTTTATTTTATTTTTATTACTATTCCTATAGAAAGAAAAAATATACACATATAACTTGAATATGTTTTATTTCATTTTAGAGAAAAAAAAATGAAATAATCCAATACCTAACACATGTAGGCGTGAGCAAAAAAGTACCGAAAAACCGAACCAACCGCAAAACCGTACCGAAATCGTCCCGAAATTATGGTTAACCGTACCGATTTGGTCGGTTTTTTTTTGTAATTTTAAAAAACTCGAACCGGTCGATTCGGTTACGGTCTTCAAATTTAAAAAATTGACGATTGACCGACCGAACCGGTATTTATTAAATAATTATAAATATATTATATAATATATATTAAACTATTTATTAATTAAGTAAACACTAAA
>JAYJMF010000036.1:1780874-1795235 GCA_036873715.1 Salvia sclarea | reverse complement strand
TTTGTAAATATTTTAGAAAATATTTAATTATTTATGCGTCATAAGTTTAATCCCATTGATTGCATGGTCTCTCAATTTTCATAATCTTGCAAAAGGATAATTGTATAAAATCTGATTTTAATCTGGACTAGTAAAATCTGGCCCATTATTATCCCTATTTACCACATTGCTGATAACCAACCTAGGTATGCAACAACACTCTTTGCCAACATTGAGCTACAATAAATGCAGCTCTATTAGGTAGAGTTTTCTCAACATATTCCAATGTCACATAATTTCCAATTTTGAGTATTCACTTTTCAAAGGCCCAATATTACAATTCTCCCAGCCCACTCCATCTCCCAAAGGCCCAATATTACAAGTCCAAATATTATAAGGGAAAAGAATTAAGAAGCCCATGACTAATCTATAATTTGGCCCAAAATAAAATTATATCCTTTAGCAACAAATGAAATTCAATTTTTCTTTCAAGTTCTTTTCTGAAATAAAATCCTAAAGTCCATAGTTCAAAAATCCGATGCTTGATTGGTTAAAAAATTATGATTACTCACTTTTACACCATAAATTTCAGATAGGAAGAGTGAGCAAGAACTAAGATTGGTTTGTGCAATTTTGGTTGAATATTAAATGTGCCGACAATTAAAGGGGGGCCATTATCTGACTGACAATAACCCATCAATAATTAAATTAAATAGTTGTGGGAGCCAATTTGAAGAAATAAAGTAAATCCTTTTAATAATAATATGTAGTAAAATATTTTTAAAATTTGGATGTTCCCTGTGGTTTCTGGAGTGTTGTTGAGACCATCCAATCTAAAATTATCCTTTAACTTTAATTTTAAATATTTAAAAACTAAAACAAGTTATGTGTATCAATAAAGTATGTAGTGATTTTTGTGCCATCTACACATGTCCATCCATCTAGATGGCAAAAAAAATCAAATTGTAACTTCTTTCTTCTTTTCTTTTATATTTTATATTTTGCTTTTCGGGTGAAAAAAATACAAAATTGATAGGAGTGGTCTGAGAGATGAGAAATTTTATTGAGCATGAATGGTGAATGAGATTTGATTGATGATAAAAATAGGAGATTTAAATGGTGGCCATATCCAAAAGTAAAAAATACTACATATTTTTTGTGGACAAAATAAAAAAGAAATAATTGCATATATAATTTTTTGCACATGTGTGGGTAAAAAAGTACTAGCACTAAAATTAATAAATAAATGACAACTATGTCAGCTGAATTAACATGAGAAGCCTTCATTTCCGAAAATGGCATTTTTACCCAGTTGGAGCGCTTGAAGAGAGAAACGAGAAAAACGAGGTGAAGTTCAAATTCTCTTCATGAAATGATGTTCTAGTATGAGCTGATCTCTCTTCATTACCGTTTCATTTGCATCTGGAAATCGTGTGGATATATGAGAATTAACAGAATGCAGGTTACCTGTTTGCTGTATTGTCTCAGTGTAAAAATGGTGATGGCATCTTTAAATTCTTCAAACGACGCCGTTTTACTGCTATTTTGTAGCTTCGATCAGTATTGAGTTGATATCCCACTAAGCTCGAGAGCCTCATAGTCGTAGGCCCTCCTCTGCTAGACTGATAAGCGTAGGATTGAGTATTCGAATGATAAGATTGTAAAACTAGTTCAGAATTGAGCAATCCATCGAAGTAAACAATAGATTAGCTTGGATTATGGATTGATGAAAATAATACAAGCTAATCTATTGTTTACTTTGATGGATAAATGATGGATTGCTTAATTTTGAACTAGTTTGATAATCTTATCCTTCGTATACTCATTCCTAATTTTATTAATCTAGCTTTATCGCTCAAAGTAAACGCGCACATCATCCGATGATCGGTGGCTGTAAAAAAAGTTGCCTCAAACTCCTTCTCTCTCAAAATTCTAGATTCCTTCCCAAGCATTTCTTCTAGTATCATATTGCTTTTAATCATAGAAAAATCAAAAAAATGGAGAGATTTGATGGGATAGTTGTAATCATGCCTAATTCATTTTAAGCACTAATGTGAAGTTTGCAGGTAACCAGATACTCCCACTTCATTCCTTCGGCCGCCACCACCACCACCACCACCGAGAATGACGGCTTATGGTGCAGCACTTTCCCTGAAGAATACAATAGAGTATATGATCCATTCTTCTCATATTAGCCTTGTTGAGCCGTCTCTAGAAATCATACAACCCGCGCACAAGGAGTTGCAGCCGTTGCAAGAAATTCTCGAAAGATTGGACAGCAGCAGCAAGAGCAGGAGCAGGAAGAAGGTGAATGAAGTGGATGGAAGAATCAAAGATTTGATATGGGAATTGGAAGACAAATTGGACTCCCTTCTCTACCAACAGATTCTTTCACAAATGCCTGCAGACCAAGTCTTGTTGGACTCCCTTCCGCTAGAATCGATTCAATTTCAAAGCCTTCCTCCAGTTCAACAAGAACCGACGAGTAACATCCAAAGAAGAAGAAGAAGAATATTGTTTGATTACAAAGGAGACCTGCTTATATCTACAAGAACGCAAGCGAGAGGTGTATTTTTGTTCTCCATCGACCTGCATCCCCTACAAGATGACGTTTCTTCCTTCATCGACGCACTAAAGGATATGGAGAGGGAATACACTTGTGCGCTGCACCATATGCCCGAAGAGCCCATTTCCTCAAGAATTGAATTTGGAGGAACCAACTCAAAGATGATTGGTTTATCAGATCAGTTCCAGCAAGTCAAAAGAGATCTGATGCAAGAAAATGGCGCGATGAATGTCTATGCACTTGTTGGAACCGCAGGCGTCGGGAAGACCACTCTTGCCGAAGAGATCTATCAAGATTCGGATATCTTGAGCCATTTTGACTGCCGCGCGTGGATCACAGTAAGCAGAAAACCTCAGCATAGTATGCTTTTACGAGGCATGCTAGCTCAACTATGTGGAGTTACACAAGGAGATCAGATCTTAGTTCAGAAGCTGCGAGGCAAGAAATGTCTCGTCGTGCTCGATGATGTATGGGAGGTGCAGGTGTTGAATTCCTTGATTGGTGCCTTCCCAGCCCTTCCAAAGAGGTTTCTTCAAATCCATTATAGATATAATGTAGAGATCCTGGTTACTGCTCGAGAGAGATACTTGAGCGAGGATATCAATCAAGACGTGTATAATCGTTACAGTATCAAAGTGGTGCGGTTTTTGAATGAAGAAGAAAGTAAGGATCTGCTATGCCACAAGGTGTTTGGTGATAAAGACCTCTGCCCTGATGAACTCGACCAAGCTGCAGCCAAAATTGCCAAGAAATGTGAAGGTCTTCCTCTCATGATAGTCACAGTCGCCGACTCTCTGTTAAAATCCCAGAATAGAGACCCAAAATATTGGAACAATGTAGCAGAAATGCGGAATTCAGTCTTCAAGGATGCATTTGATAAAATAGCAAAGGTACTTTACCCAAGTTACGATTATTTACCTCAATATCTGAAAATGCCTTTTCTGCATATGGGAGTTTTCCCTTCGGATTGTGACACTCCCCCATCCAAGATCGTCAATATGTTGGCCGCTGAAGGATGGTTTCTCTACACAAACACAAAAAAATCCTTTGAAGAGTCTGTTTGGTGGTGTTTGTATGTGCTTTGTTATCATAAGAATCTTGTTTTATTCAACAAGAAGAGCACATTTTGGAATGAGACGGAAACTGATCTACGGATGTGTAAAACTTATCGGCTTCATTCTTCGTGGAGGCACGTGTGCAGAGGAGAGGCTCAGAAGAACAAGTTCTATCATGTGTTAAATAGGATTGTTGATGCCGAAGAAGAAGGTGCGAAAGGTCAGCGTAGCTTATGTCTCGAAAATAATATTTTATTCGGCCTCGCAGAATTCTGCAACTCAGTGAGGTTGAACTGTACATCCTTTACACGTTCTCTCCTTTTTTTAGGTCCTTACCACCAATATCCAACCCCAATAGATGTCGGTTTCAAGTTGCTTAGGGAACTTGATGCTCTTAATTTGCGGTTCTACACTTTTCCTATGGAAATTTTGACACTAGTCCAACTAAAGTACCTTGCTCTAACTTGCAATGGAGAATTACCTACAACCATATCCAAGCTTTTCAACCTTCGAGTCTTGATTTTCCATCCACACATGAACATTAGGCGTTGTAGAGCTCCTTCATATATACCGCTACAAATATGGGATATGCAAGAGTTGGAGCATATTGAGATCTTAGGAAAGAGCCTTCGAGTTCCGAGTCATGCTCCTTCTTTGGAAAATCTCACGACATTTTTAGGTGTGAATGCTAGCATCTGTACTATCTTGAAACTCTCGAGAAGAATCCCTAAAATAAGGAAATTGGGAGTTGGGATCGAGCTAGCGCCTTATGATGACAATAGCAACCTTTTCAGTTGCTTTGCTTGCATTTCAGCACTTGGAAGTTTGGAGACACTGAAATTTAGTATCGTAAATCATGTGATTAAGCCTAGGTATGTTTTTCCTACAACTAGTCCATTAACGTTTCCACGTGGATTGAAAAAGTTGCATTTGAGTGGGATGGGCTTTCCCTGGGAATACATGGATGTCATTGGCTCCTTGCCATCTCTTCAAGTGCTCAAATTGCGATCCTATGCCTTTCGAGGTTCAAAGTGGAAAACGCGAGCGGGGTGTTTTCCGAGCCTTCAATACCTTCTAATTGAAGACACTGATTTGGTGTGCTTGGATTTAAGATCCGAAGGATTTTATGTTCTAAGCTACCTGAGCATGAAGCATTGCTACAAACTAAAAGAAATCCATCGACCATCTATTTATGGAAACATAAAGATTGAAGTAGTGGACTGCAATCCTGTAGCTTTGACTTGGGCCAAACAATTGCAACCGCTTCAAGATACTCAACTACATGTTACAATCTCTTCTTCTTTTGAGAAGAAACCAATTACTATCAATCTTCACAGGTTAGTCTTTCAACCGCAACTCGCTTTTTACCAAATCAAATCATGTCTTAGTCTTAATATATATTCCAATATAGCTAGGGGATCATAATAGACTTAATTTAAATTTTGATGTTATAAAATATTATGCTTTGGTCAAATGTTCTACACACCTTTATATGTTTATTATCCTCCAAACATTTATATATGCTCACACCCTATATTTATTTATCGTTTTTCAGGTATGGAGGCTCGATAGCAAAGCCAAATAGGTCAGGCACTCTCCATGCTTGTGTTTAGAATTTCAATCAGTTGTATTATTGGGTTGTCACCTTGAATTGAAGAATTTTGATTTATTAAATATTATGTTTTGGTCACATTAAAATAAAATATCATATTCTGGTCAAAATGTACCATAAGTTGTTGAAACTTATAAGCTCTCTAAATTAAGCTTAGCCAAACACCCCTATTCTATAAATGAGATCTCACACCTTATATGTGTTGGTGTGTCTATGCATTTTTAGGTCTATTATCATCCAAATATTTATTTATGCTCACACCTTATATTTATTTATCGTTTTCAGGTACGAGGACTTGATAAGCAGAGGCAAAAAGGTCAGACACCACAATATCCATCCCCGTATTTAGAATTTCAATCGTTGTATTATTGGGTTGTAACCTTGAATTTAAGAACTTGACTTATTGAATATTATGTTATACACACCTTTGTTTTACTTATTAGTTAGTATATAAATGAGAATTTCACAAGTCAATTGAGGTAGTTGTTGTTGCGTATACATGTTAGTAGGTTTATCTTCCTTAAAATGCTATTTTTTGTGCTTATGTTTAAAGTATGCATCCTCATATTATTACTGTAATATGCTTTGTACGTTAAAAGTGCAGATATTAAGGATTTAATAAATTTTGAGGTTGGATTATTAGCAAAGAAGAAAATCAAAGTGTTTGATCACTAAAAATGTAAATGCTCTATTTTTTGTGCTATGTGATACAGGGGATTTCCCTGATTGTCTGCACACAAACACACACATCGATTTGAAATGAAATGAGAATGTGAGTTAAATTCATGAAGAATTATTAAGCCGATGGATTTTGTATTTTTCTGGTTATCTGTGATAAATTGAATGATTATGCAAATATATAGTGACATTGGTGAAGTGTAATGCAAAATGCTCTGTTTTTGTTGCTCTGTTGGGATGCAGGGGATTCACTGTTTGTTTTGTGTGTTAAATTTATTAGCAATTAATTAGCTAATTGTTTCAGGTTTTGTTGAGAAGATAGTGAGGTTGAATAGAGCCAGAGAGTTTGTTTTAGGGAAAAAAGAAAAACATATGTGGATTATTGCATGTGATTTTCGATAATTCGTCATTTATGACAAAATTATCTTTTTTCTTCGGTGTAAATGTCACTTTAATGACATACACACGTGCGAGCGTCCTGATAAGAGTTTTTTTTGCCTATATTTTAATGGATAGATTTTCCCGATCCGATTTTTAATGAAAAAAAATTATTTAGCAAACATGAATTAACTTGATTGATTCTGGATGGAAAATTTTACTGTTTAATTTCATTTCTTTATGTTTTATTTTTATGTTAAGTTGTTAATTAGGATTGTTTGCATCTATGCCCATTTTTGTTAAGCTTGCCTGGCTCACAAAATTCAACTCTATGCCCATTTTTGTTTTTTGCTGTCGATAGAAATAATAATAATATTTCTATGTAATTTATCCTATTATAATGTTTATCGACCCTTACTACTGCAAAATAGTATCCATATATTTTTGGAAGGTCTAAAAAAGATTAGACAAAAAATGGAGCTGAATTCTTTATATTCTGTCTTGTGCACAAACAAATTACTCCCTCCGTCCCAACTAAGTTGAGGCGTATTCTTTTTTGGACTGTCCCAACTAAGTCGAGGCATTTCCTTATTAGGATACCTTTATAACACTCACAACTTTAAATAATATATATTTCTATCATCACTTTACACTACTTTTTAACTCTCCTTAAATCCTGTGCAAAAAAAAAACGCCTCAAGATAGCCGGGATGAAGGGAATAATAAATAACAATATATAATTTTTTTTTTTTGGGGGGGAGGGGGGTTTACAATTGTTACCCCCTTGTCACTCTACTGGATCCGCCACCGATAGTTGTGATGCATCAAAACCGATTCTAGCATTTATGAACTTTCCCATTTCTTTAAGAACTCTATCCATGCACAAAGCTGATTGGAATTCTTACTAAAAATGGACATGCCATATTCTAATCTAGCCCGAGTTATTGGGAAAAGTATCAAATAAGTCTCCAACGTTAGCGAAAAACAACTAAATCCCTATCGTTATGTTTTTCGCAAAGAAGTCCCTAACGTTCCTAAAAATAGGCCAGATTGACCAAGAAATTGACGGAAATCAAACAGCCATTTGCAATTCTTTTATTTTTTATTTAAAATTTGGTGGCCTCTACTCCTATCACTTCAGCATGCTCGCCGATAATCTCGTCTCCCTCCGTTTCACAATCTCGCGTCTGCCGGGGAGCTTGCCTTTGTAAAAGACGCATACCGACACCAATCTTGTTCTTGGAGAGAAGTTGTGCGTCGCCATCGCGAGGCTGGAGAAGTGGAACTCCTTTGCCTTATCGGTGTGCTTTGATGACGTCCTCGTTACCGCCGCATCAACATCAACATCAACGTTTGCTGCGTCAACATCGGCGACTCGATAGCGGATTGAAGCTCGATTATTGCACCAACTCCCATAGCAATAATGTTCAAGTATGGGAATTTGAAAAATTCATCCAGATTGAAGTCCAAAAGTGAGACGGTGAAAGCCATAGTCGTACTAAATGACAACACCAAGCATTTATTACTCAAATCTTTGAGTCCGAGAAGCTACATGCAAGTGATAAGGAATTGGAATGTGCCATGGATTAAGCACCGACACCGTTTCGTACATGGCTGTCAATGAAAATCGCGGTCTATTATTTTATTCTTCCGTTCATGAGATAAAATCCTTATCATCCGAAGAATTTCTAATGCCAAATCCCTCGTATCAGTCGCGGCTCGCGACGACGACGCGAACTCTATCTCCATGGTCGTGTAGTCGGACGGTCTTGACTGACATGACAATGAAGATGTGACAGCGGGATTTTGTAGGGAAGTGAACGGAGCATTCTCTGGTAGGGGTTCCGTTGAGGTAGGAGCACGCCTTGACGGCGCCGGCGGCGTCGGGGGTCGGTGTATGCAGGGTCATCTGATAGGTTGCTGAGGTTTTGATAGCTTGGGAGGCGATACCTGATGAGCGGTGAGGTTTTGAGAGGGCAAAAGATTTCGGGGTTGTGTTTAGCGGCAACGGGGAGTCTGGTGATGAGCAAATTTTGAAAAAAGAAAAGAAAAAATGAATTTAGCAAACGGCAGTTGGCTTGCCGTTAGTTTCTTGGTCAATCCGACTTATTTTTAGGGACGATAAGGACTTCTTTGCGAAAAACATAATAATAAGAATTTAGTTGATTTTCGGTACAAACGTTAGGGACTTATTTGATACTTTTCCATGAGTTATTTTATGAATTTTGGTCATGCTTTAGACACTATGAAGCCATTGATAAGTTTGTTAGGATTAAATAAAATGACTTAAAATTTAGATAAAAATATGAGATTATAAACTAGGATATTATCAAGTAGGTTTTTTGATAGACGTGTTTAAAAATTATGATGAAATAAGAGGGATGTTTGGTAACATTGACTGCACACGAGTTTAAGATATGAAATTACCAATTTGTCCTTGACAGAAATGAGTAATAGACGAAAACATCCCTTTGGCTCCAAAAGAAAAGCTTTCCCAAAGAAGAGATAATCATCCCCTTCATCGATTACTTCCTCTGCTATAATTTCTCGAGGTTTTTCATCGACATGGATTGATTCCCGACGGTGATCTTCAACTGCAATTTGCTACTCAACTTCCATTGCAACAAATATAAATACAGTTTCTTTCCATACTTGTTCTACCGAGCTGAGGATTTGACATAGACGAATGAGATAGAGAGAGAGAGAGAGAGAGAGAGAGTGGCCAATTGTAAAAGGTGAGAACAACTGACTTCAGATGCGAAGGTTAAAGCTATGGGGCAGCGAGACCAATGATGGCAACTGGTTTCTCTGCACTGGGAAAGGGAAGACGGCAGAGTCGTTCAACGGAAGAGAAACACAGATGGGCATTAAAAAGGGGTGTTTGAGTAAGCTAAAAGGCTACAGTAATAGAAGGCCGAGCTTTGTATCTTAACGGACCTTCAAGATGATGAAACAATAATACCAAAAAGTTGGTTAAGCCAAGATGAATAAGACATTTTGGTCTTAACTAGCCTACCAAACAAATATTAAGAGAGTTGTTTGAAGGTTTAAGAAACTCACGAGGTTTGCATTTATTAACCCTATACAAAGAGATTGATGCCATCATCTAGGTTCGGACCAATCACTTGGTTTTAGAGCTCTAAAAAAGTACTCGACTCCAATGAAAATCAATGATCCATCAATGAAAAATAAACGCAGGGGAAAATATGGTCGTATGGCTATGAAGTTAGATCTTAGTAAAGCTTATGATAGAGTTGAGTGGATTTTTTTGAAAGACGTTATGCATAAAATGGGATTCTCTCATAGTTGGGTGGAAAAAGTCATACGGTGTGTTAGCTCTGTTAGATATACGGTGCTCGTAAACGGTCAGCAGTCGGAGATGTTTTCACCGGAGAGGGGTCTTCGGCAAGGGGACCCTCTCTCTCCTTACCTTTTCTTGATTTGTGCAGATGTTTTCTCACGTATGATACAAAAGGCTGAGATGGATGGCCGCATCCATGGTTTTCAAGTTGCAAGAAATGCTCCATCTGTGACCCACCCTTTTGCAGATGACAGTATTCTATTCTTCAGGGCAAATAGAAGGGAGCTGAGTGAAGTCCAAGATATTATTAGGGAATATGAGATGGCATCCGGGCAATTGATAAATTTTGAAAAAACAGAGATCACCTTGAGTAGGAATGTCCCAGAGGAGAAGGCGTGAGGAGTTGTACATTATGGCAGGTACCACTGGAGAAAACCATACTCAGAAATACTTGGGGATGCCAACGGAAATAGGACGCTCAAAAAAGCAAATTTTTGCAAATGTCATGGAGAAAATCCAACGGAAGTGCAAATGCTGGAAGGGGAAGAGAGATTATGGTAAAGGCGGTATTGCAAGCTATCCCCACTTACATGATGAGTTGTTTCTTATTTCCAAATGAATTGCTTCATGAGATCGAGATGACAATGGCAAGGTTTTTCTGGGGGTCGAAGGATGGAGAAAAGAAAATACACTAGATGGGGTGGAATGGGCTCACAAAGAGAAAGGAGCAAGGTGGGCTTGGCTTTAGAAGTCTGAGATGTTTTAATATGGCCATGCTTTCAAAACAGGTCCGGAGACTCGTCCACAATCAGGAATCCATCACGTTCAGGATCATGAAAGCAAAATACTTCCCAAGAGATGATGTCCTTAATGCGAAAATCGGATATCGACCAAGTTACCTTTGGAGGAGTTTGTTTTCTTCTATGGAAGTGGTGAAAGAGGGAATGGCATGGAGGCTGGGAAATGGAGGTCAATTTTTGCGGCTATGGACAAGTGGGTGGGTGGTCCTGCACCCAGGCGACCCTCTTGGGAGGAAGGGCAGAGGATCTAAGGAGATGATGGTCTCGAACCTCATTGACAAAGAACACGCTTGCTGGAACGAAGATCTGGTACGTGAGATCTTTCCTACTGATGCTCACCGAATTCTGGCCATGCCCATAAGCTATCGTTTGCCTCCGGATCGTCGTGTATGGGGGGCTACCAAAGACGGTCGCTTCTCTATTCGCTCAGCTTATAGAGTTGCACTAATCACTCAACAATGAGATAGTGGCGAGGGTACCTCACATGTGCAGATGGCGTCAAATAAATTTTGGTCTCAATTATGGAATCTTAAATTAAAGCCAAAGATCGCATCTTTCATCTGGCAGATCAGTCACGAAGGGTTACCAACTCTGTCCAACTTGGCGAGGCGAGGAGTTCGGATGGACCCCATTTGTCGTTTGTGTGGGGAGGAGGTGGAAACGCATTGCCACTTGTTCCTTCATTGTCGCGCCACTCAATTTCTATGGAAAGCTAGCGCCCTTCGACTTCAAGACCTCAGGTCGATGGAATCTTTTCGCAGTTTTTCGGGACATCTCTGGTCCAATCTCCGAAAGAGGTATACCAATTGATCGCGGTGGTTGCTTGGCATATTTGGATATCTCGAAACAAGCTGATCTTTGACAGTAAGCAGTGGGACCCTTTTGATATTCTTGATCGAGTCGAGAGAACATGGAATGAATTTCGGGAGGCCACGCAAAAGCCAGAACGCACTGCTCGAAACCCAACTGCTTTCAATGAGAAATCCTGGTCCCCTCCTCCTGGTTGGTTGAAGTTAGATACAGATATAAATGTCACTTCTCCAACAATGATCGGAATGGGTTTCTTGCTTCGGGATGGGGATGGACGAGTTCTTCTCGCTGGAAGGCAGGAAACTCGAGCAGAGGGGAGTAGTCTTGTACTTGAAGGTCTGGGAGTGAGGTACGCATTAAAGACTATTTTAGCCCATAACTTTGATCATGTGATAGTGGGAAATGATAATCAGCAGCTGATGCGGGCATTAAAAGGTGAAGGAAGCATTGGGGAGTTTGAGCTCACAATTGTGCAGGACATTCTCTTCTTGGTCTAGAAGAAGAGCCATTTTCAATTTGAATATAATAGGAGAGAGCTAAACAATGCAGCACATAATATGGCTAGAGGCTCAAATGGTTTATTTTATAATGTAATTCCTCCGCATATCAGACGATTTGTGTAACTTTCTTTATGTGAAATGAAAGTTTGTGTTTTGATCCTCAAAAAAAAAAAACCTAAACCCAAGAACGGAAAGGTGATTAAAGAAGCTAGAAATCCCATTTTTTACATCCATAATTTTTTTTTATTATTATCTTTTCAGTTCCGAAGGAAAACAAAAGAAAAATAGTTCGAAAAATTCAAATTTCAACTCAATTCAAATAATTCAAATCTGTTGGAGTTATTGATTGCAATAAGTTTATCAACAATCAAGAAAAATTTCAGATGTACGAAGCCACACACACCATTTCAAATTTGAATGTTAATGTACGTGAAATTCTCATCCCAATATTCATGAATAGAACAAAATACAATTTAAAATCTAACGCGATTCTCTAGTAAGGGACAAATGAATCACTGAATAGAAAAAAAGAGTACCAATCTATTGACAAATTCGAGTATAACTATTGCAAATAATCCTTTCTTTTTTTTTTGTCAGTGGCACAAAGTTGAGAATACTTGCATAATTTCAATATATCAAAATAAGCTACGCATACGTCCTGATCACAAAGCATGCGTTAATGATATTTAAGAAGAGATAAACCTATAAAGTAGGCATTTACCTTGAGCGATAGGAGATAATATAGCCGGAACTAGTCTACTATTTCTTTTGACGGATTGCTGATGGATCGATTTATTTTCAACTTGGTTGACCATTTTGTCCTTCAAATACTCAATCATACTCCCTTCATCCCAAAATTGTTCTCCTCTTTCTTTTGGGCCCTAAATTTTAGGAGAGTTGAAAAATATTGTAAAATAGTGATAAGGATTCTCACCATCCCATTATTTTTGTCCCATTTTCCACTTTGGATCACCCCACTAAACACGTCTCATTTCTCTTTTAGGCTAAAATACACACAAAAAGCATGTGGGCCACACCACCTCATATACATCTACTTTAATTTCTTGGTCCAAGTGCAAAATGTAAATGGAACATGTTTAGTAGTATATTATTTAAAATTATGTGAGTAATAAATATATCCCAAAATGAAAAGAGGCTAACTTCTATCGGACACCTAGAAAAAGAAAGGAGAACAACTTTTGTGACAGAGGGAGTATCTTTTATCAAATCTATCATATCACTCAAAATAGAGTAGAGGATACATTTCTATCCAATACTCATCCTTTGTACTACAATATCACCAAATTAAACCCAACATTACTAAGAATGACACTATACTTTCCTAGTACCTTGCAGTTTGCTCACATACACTCTTTCAATATTCCCAAAATTGCATGCTTCTAAACATTTCATTGAAATACGTTCAATCCATTTCACTTAGGTGACAAGCAATATTGAACGGGAATAGGCAATAATACAGAATAGTTTATGATGAAGGTCATACTTCTAGGGCCTTGCATATATCATAGGTTCTGTTACCTATTTTGCATGAAATCCCACCAAATTTGCAAGTAAAAATGCGTTTGTTTGAAAAAACTCCAACCTGCCTCTTCATTTCCGCTCCGATCACACTCTTCAAATAATTGCTTATATCACCGGCTGCCCAAGCTACAGATATATGCGGGCGTGGATTCTGTGAAGGTCAAAGGTAAAACTTATTTTATGGATTAGTACCAGCTTCATCTTAAACTGAACGAATTGCAATGAGATGTGAGACCAACCTGATAAAACTCAGGAAGATTGTGAAGCTTGTAGACTCCATTCACGAACTCAATTTGCTTCTGGATCTAAACAACAATAAGATTTCACATCAGCAGTAGCATATTACATGTCTAGGGTTCCATATAAGACATGTAACTCGATGTACATACAAGTTTCAGCTGCACTTCATGCTAGCAGTAGCATCCAACCACATTTGAATAGCAGATACTCATACAGAACATGCAGATTTGTGTGATACTACAGATCGTTTCCTTTTCGAAGGAGTATTTTGTGGCATATTGGTTAAAACACTTTGTTTTTGTTGCTCTTTAGCCAAAATATCTCTAACAAGTTACTCTTGCTGTAAATGTAAAAAATTTATATGATAATTGTTACTGGAAAAGAATAAGCTATTTAACTTTAAAACTTATGATTAGAAGAATAGGACAATGTTGATTATACCATCAAGCCAGCCAACTTGCATTTATAATTTAAATAACTACAGATGATCAATGCCCTTGAATAACAGATAAGCCAAAATTTAGGTTGGAAAAAATGGTCCGAGTATGATAAGATGATTACAAGTAACTCCATTGTCATTAATAAAAGTTTTGGTAAGGCATACATAAAATCTTCCACATTTGCACAATATTAGATACTGAGAAATTGCCAAATTGTATTTAGAATTTAGGTTTGACGGAGGAGATGTTATTATGACATCAAGATCCACTTTTTCTGCTCCAACCTCAGGCAGCCAATGATACCTCTCTTATCCATATTCAAGAAAAACTACGAACGATATAATTTTGACTTACGAATAAGCCTAAAATTACACAAAGACTATGAGGGACACTCCCCTGCAGCCGGCCACAATGTTGTGGCCGGGTCGGATCCGGGTCAACTGGGCGGGTTTGACCCGGT
>JAYJMF010000036.1:1735218-1749824 GCA_036873715.1 Salvia sclarea | reverse complement strand
TAATGAAATTTCTAATTCCATTTTTCTATATTATCTTATAGATAAAAAATTTCTCATCTGAGGGGTATAACTCGTCTAAGGTAAATCCCTCTTAGATCCTTTGTTTAAATTAAATGAAATAAATAAATTTCATTATTTTTCTTTTGCTAAATAATTCGTTTTACTTATTTAAGATTTCTCGAGATTTCTTTTAATCTCATAAATTTATATCTCTTAAGGATGCAATGCCCTAATAATGAGCCCATAATTGTACTTAATTACTCTCTAATTCCTGCTACAGGAATTCGGGGTACTACAGTAAGACTACATTAATATGTTAATTTAATTTATATATGTATTTGTATATATAATTACATAATTTATTGTATCTTAATTTAGTTTTTAATTAAAATTGTATTTATTATCACAGATCTTCTTCGCTATATATCATGGAAGTCATTTTTTCGGCCGTATGGTAGACTTCATCCGGAAGAAGGTACATTTTATAGACAATCACAAATCCCATGCCAAAATCAGTTCAGTGTTTTGGCAGATTGTTGTAATTGTGGTAAGTATACAATTCAGTTAGATTTTAAACATATATTTCTCTATAGTAAATATATGTATTTTAATTATTTTTTGTATGTTTATGCACAACATGATCAGATTGGAGAATATCTTCGAAAAATTGAGCATCCAAAAGCCGAGGAGTATATTGCATATCCAATTGAGAATGTTCAATTTGCTTGGCAGAAGAATGATACAAACTCTGACTGTGGTGTGTTCTTGATGAATCATATGGAGAACTTCTATGGTGAAATTTATGACTGTAGAAACTTACACGAGGTATGGTATATTTTTCATCATTTTTTCAATGATTATATAATTGTGACTAACTTTTATTTCATTTTTTTGTTTTATTAAGGTTACCAAGAGAAGGAAGTTACGTGGTGTGTATGCAGTCCGGATCATATTGTCACCAATCAATGAAAATAGGGAGAAAATATTGGGCAAGGTTGTGGATTTTGCATTGGGGCAGTGAATCAAGTTTCAATTGGTATGAAATTTTGTCTAGATTGTTGGATAGTAGTGAATCAAGTTCAGATTCTTATTGTGTAAGAAGTTGTACATACTTTGGTATTATATGGTAGTGTTTTTTTGGTCAAGTTGTTATAAATGATTATCATTAATTGGGTTGTCAAGAATTGGTTGGATTGTCAAGAATTGGCACTGTCTTAAATTATTAATATGTGGATGGGATTATGGGACTATTGTTATACATATAGTACCAATTAGTACTACATAAAGTACCAATAACTATAAGCTAATCAAATTGATTTATTAGTGTTCGGTAGTATTTTTCACTCAACTTAAAGTACAATTAGCTCTAAATATAGTACCAAATATCAATTGATAGAGTACCAAATCTCAATTAATAGAGTACCATTTAGTTCTACATGAGGTATCAAATCTCAATTAATAGAGTATGAATTAATGTATTATAAAGTACCAATTAGTTCTATATAAAGTACCAATTAGTTCTATATAAAGTACCAAAGCATCACCCAGTCTTGTTTAACTTAAGTACTAATTAGCTTAACTTAAAGTACCAAATCTCAATTGATAGAGTACCAAATAGTGCTACGTAAAGTACCAATTCACAAGTCATAGAGTACCAATTAATAGTGCTACATAAAGTACCAATTAATTCAACATAAAGTACCAATTAGCAATTAATTGAGTATCAACATATTAATTCTACATAAAGTACTAATGAGAGTAACATAAAGTACCAATTCGAAGTACCAATGAGTAACAAAAAATAACAAGTATTACTAAAAAAATAAAGAACTCTGCATGGCGAACCTGTTACCACCTACAAAACAAAAGAACCTATTATGCGGTATATAAAAACCTTGCTGTAGAAAAATAACCAAAATAATATAACTTACATCTTAAAACAATCTTTGATTCGGTGTTATAGTGCCAAACTCCTTTGACTGAGTTGAAGTCGATGCATTAGTAGTCCTCAATTAATTGTTGGTTTCTAATGACTCTTTATTCTTGGTTTCTGGCCTTTTGTGATTGATCTCAAAGGATCCAACACAGTTTAAGATGATGTGCAAACCTCATTGATTGATTGTTCTGTAGAAGGCTGGTGTGATTCCACAACTGGTATAAAAGCTGTTAAAGCACCTTCAACATCTTTTCTTGCTCCTTTGATATTCTCATACTTGAGAACAAGGTTATAGCAGAGTCTGATCATCTGATTTCTCTAGGTACGTCTCTGCAACTTCTCAGAATCATTAGTCTTAGGAAACTTGCACCACATATCTTCCTTGACATCCTTTCTCCATTTCTTAAGAATATAGCAACTTTGAATTTCTTGGATTGAATGGACATTCAATATTCTCAAGCAATGAGAACATAGAAGTCCACTTTCCTCAAACATCTTGCAAGAACAAGTTACTAAATTTCCAAGGGAATCAAATCTGACAGTGTAAACCGAGGGCTCTCCGATTTCAGTCACGTGATATACTTTCATCACATTCTCATCATCCACCAATCTATGCAAGTTAGATATGGACTTCAAGAATTGCTGTTCAAAATCTTGGAAGAGTGTGAGTGTATATACCTCGGATGCATGCTTTACAACTCCAGTCAATGGCAGCCGAGACTTAGGAATCGAATTTATACAATTGAACTCATCCCTTGATTCATTTTGCCTCCATCGGTCAACTGTCTGCTGGAAGATGATGAAGAAATCATTCAAGCTCGTTGTTTTCTTGGCCTTGAAGCACAATGTACTATTAGTGCTCTCACTTCTCTGTGAAGACAAAATCCCAGCAGAGAAGAAATCCTTGTTATATCCGGTGCACCATTTCTCTCGTAAATCATACAATTTTTTGAACCAAGTATTTTCTTGCAATCCATATCTTGATATCATTGTTCTCCAACAAACCTCAAACTCTCCGGGGTTCGTGCATCCAGTGAGACATTTCTCAAACTCCTCGATGAATTTTCTATTGGACTTCAATTTGCCAAATCGACTGACAGCGTTTTGGTACAGATGCCATATACACAGCCTATGCCGGCTGTCAGGAAAAACACTCTGTATGCCGTTCGCGATTGACCTATCTTGATCTGTCAACACTGTCACTGGAGCCTTGCCACTCATAGATTTCTTGAACGTCTCGAATAACCATTGAAATGATTCAGTCTTCTCGTTTGCAAGGAATGCACAGCCGAACATGACATTCTTCCAGTGGTTATTTATTCCAACAAAAGGCGCACAAATAAGATTATATCTATTTGTTCTGTAAGTTGTGTCAAACACAACCACATCCCCAAATATCATGTAATCCTCTTTCATCATCGCATCTCGCCAGAAAACATTGCATAATCTCCCGTCTTCATTGAACTTCACTCGGAAGAAAAAACCTTCATCCTCGTCAGATTTTTGCTGGAGGATATCCATGAGTGTTTGAGCATCTCCGGCTTCTATGGCACTCATCTTTAAACGGCTGACAAAATTCATATGATCATCTTGCGTGTGACCAAGAAGATGCTCACCACCAGCATCATGGGCCATGTACCTGAATGAATGACGTGAAATTTAATTATGGAACTACAGTACCAATTATCAAAACATAGAGTACCAATTCTTATTCCATAGAGTACCAGTTAATATGCCATAGAGTACCAAATCATTATCAATTAATGACAACAGAATTTTAATAAAATACACAGTACTAGAAATTACATAGAGTACCAATCCTTATTCCATAGAGTACCAGTTAATATGCCATAGAGTACCAAATCATTATCAATTAATGACAGCAGAATTTTAATAAAATACACAGTACCAGAAATTAAAACTACAAGGCATGCACCTGAATGAATCGATTGGTCTTACTCCCGATGAGATCATGCCCTCTATCATTACAGCCTTGTCAGTGCTAATTGATCTTTGAGATCGATGCATGTAGTTCAACTCTCGTCTGGTAAGAGGGTGATTATGTTCCACAATATGCTCCACAACATAAAAATACCCATCATCACCTAGTTTCGTTTTTAACGCAGCCATACAACCTGTACGTGTAATGTGCCTCGTTCGATCTATTCCATCCTTACTTGTAGTTTTAACTTTCGTCCTTCGACTTCCTTCATGGGAGCACACAAACATTCTGCCCACCAATACTCTGTTAGTATTATATTTGGTACTGTTTCTCCTCACTCCAAAACCTAGTTCACCAGCGTGTCTGCAGTACAAATCGTATAGTTCCTCAACGTCCTTCCTTTTGAAACCAAGTAGTGATCCAGTTATGTCTACAATATAAGAAATATGCCAATACAAATTAGCTTGATAATTGGGTACTTCATTTAATACATACTGGTACTATATGTATTAAATGAATACTCTTACCTTCATGGTTTTCAATGCCATTATCTTCGTCAAAAATAACCAAAGCATCTACAAGAGGGGGGTGATTAAGTTCATCAATTTGGTACTCCATGTAACATATATTCGTACTGTATGTAGTAACAGCTGGTACTGTATTACCTTCATTGTCTTCAATGACATGATCTTCCACAAAACTATCCAAAGCATCTACAAGAGGAGGTGACTGATCACATCTTGATTCTATTCCATCATCGCCAAATTTATCTTCAATCTCCATTACTGAGCCACAACTCTTCAAGCAAATCAAGAGTACCAGCTAATGTTAAACTTTCGCAAGAATGTGCAAGCAAATCAAAGCTGGACTTTCATCAAACAGTTAATGTTCATAAAGTACCTCTTATGTGGTTCAATTAGAGAGCTGCTCCGGCAACCTTTTTGTCCCTGTCGCACCGTCGCCGTCGTCACAGAGTCGCGTGTCTATCTCCTGCGCGTCGCCGTCGCATAGGAGATGGGAGAAAATTAGGGCAGAGAAGGGGAGGATATTAGGACCGCCTTGGCGTTGGACAGAAATAGCAGCAAATCGCTGCAATAAATAGACACCGTTTCTCCGTCGCCGCGTTGCAAGGAGGAGCTATCGCCGCCGCGTTGCAGATGGAAGCCGCCACCGTCGGGTTTGCAGAGATGTCGCCGAGTTTGCAGGAGATGGAGCTATCGCGCTTTGCAGTAAAAACATAGATTTACTGCATGTAATTCGTAGTCGGGTCAAGATATTCGGATCCGGGTTGGGGTAGGATTGGGCCGCGGAGGTACTTAACTGGGGGTTGGGCCGCGCTGCTGGGTGTTGGGCCGCGCTTTTGGTCAGGCCTGACCATCAGGCCAGCCTGACCAAAAGGTGCCTCTTTGGAAATTTATCGACCGTTTTGACGGTTAAAAGCCGTTGAACAAATTCTGTTACCGGCGGCCCCACCCCAGCTTCTCCGCCAGCCAAGTGGGGCATCAGCTACGTTGATCAATTCAAACCCACTAAATCAAATCACCAATACTTCTTTCGAACCTTCGTACCCAAATAAATTAAATAATTCAAACAGTCTTACACTTTGTCAACCAATATATCATTCTTCACAAAACATTTCCAATTATACCTATAATTATAAATATGACGACGTGTTGCAAAATGCTTATTCGGCCTTGTCTTCTCCGTCTAACAATTCTCTCCACCAAACGGGCTTTCTCCACTTCACATCCCTTACTTCTCTGTAAAGGTCCTACTTTTTTTTTTTTTTTAATTATTATTATTTTTATAATAATTTTGGTATCACTTATTAATCGAGAAAACGATGCGGGAGTTGACGATTGATGATTATCTACAGAAGGGATTCCTGTTTCTTGATTGATTGTTTCAGGTAAATTGAGCATAAATAGAGTTGCGAAATTCTTGACAGTAAGATCTTCAATGACTTCATCAGTTGAGCAAGTTGATAGAATATTGGGTGGCCGAAACGATGAGCACGGAGGAGTGATAGTTGAAATGACGAACGAGCCCTTGGATCCCGCTGTTTTTGCTTCCTTGCTCAGAGCCTCCCTTTCCCAATGGCGGCAGAAGGTATCCTTTCATATAAAGCTTTACCTGTATGCTTTTGCTAGATGAGTAATGAGCCCTAATCAATTTCTTATTTTTGGGTCTTTTTCAATAATTCAATATAAGTATTTAGTATACCTCAATTGTCAGCATTGTAAAAGGTAGTTAGTGCGTGTCCAACGTCTGGGACTAGAAATGAATTCCGAACTTTCAGAAAAAGGCAAAAATTTGTGTACGCCAGCCCTAATTAGGGTCACTAAGCTCCATTAGAATTTATTAGTCCTCAATTAGGGTTTATAATCACTGTTAGTGTGCCTTGATGAAAAAACATGGGCCTTAGGATTGCCTAGACCTAGTCTTGTGGGGGTGACTGGAAGTTGTGATTAGGTTCGAATCATGTAAAATCTGTGTTTTAAGAGGAGCTGCCCAGAACACTTATAATTAACAGTTTGTGTGTAAACTCTTAAAAATTATTAATAAGGAGGTATATGGTAAGTGTCATGAATAACAACAGGCCATATCATTTTCCTTTTTGGGGTTTTGGAGATTGGGAGTGTGTAATTTGAAACTGATATGGAGAATGTATCATGTACTTTGGTGCAGGAAAAGAGGGGTGTGTGGATTAAAATGCCCATCGAGCTCGTGAGCCTTGTTGAACCTGCTGTTAAGGTTAGTTATATATGTCACTTGTTTCGTTTGAGAAGTTGTCGTATTTGTTGCCAACTCTAATCTTGCAGCATCATAGGAAGGATTCTATTTTCACCATGCGGAACCTAAGTATTTGATGCTTGTGCATTGGCTTCCTAGCACGCCCAACACCCTACCAGCAAACGCATCGCATCGAGTGGGGATTGGTGCTTTCGTCTTGAATGAGAAGAATGAAGTACGCTCCTTTATCTGATTTTGGTTCTTTAGTTGATAGAATATTTGCCTCTGTGTAGTAGTTTGTAAGCAGATACATATTCTCTATTTTGCATAGTTTCATGTTTCTTCGCTCATAGAGTCTTTTGACATGCTTGTGACACCATACAAGTGCAGAGATTCTTTCGTCTTGTAATTTTATAGAAATTTCATTACAGGTGCTGGTAGTTCAGGAAAAGAGTGGGGGTTTCCGTGGAACAGGTGTGTGGAAGTTCCCTACGGGAGTCGTTGATGAGGTAGTTGAGTTTGTAGGTTTTTCGTCATAATAACATCACAAAAGTCATTAAATACGGAACAACTGTTTGGCCTATGCAGTAACACCGTGTGATTACAGGGTGAAGACATATGTGATGCTGCAGTTAGAGAAGTGAAAGAGGAAACTGGAGTAAGACATTTTTCTTCCTGAAACTTGCTTCAAATTAGATGAAGTGAATTTTTCGATGAGTTCTAATTGGTTGTGTTGTCTGTGGTGGTTGTTCAGATTGACTCAAAGTTTGTGGAAATACTAGCTTTTAGGTATTTCTAATTTCCCCCAATGTCCATTCACTTTCTGACGCTACTTAACTGAATCATGGTTTCATGTTATTGTTGCTAAAAAGGTAACCAATTTGGTCTGTGATTTGCAGGCAAAGTCACAAATCTTATTTCGATAAATCGGATTTGTTCTTTGTATGCATGCTTCAACCTCTCTCTAAAGAGATCCAGCCACAGGAAGCAGAAATAGAGGCAGCCCAGGTTTGCTTTCACTCTTATTATTCCATAATCCATATAGATATCATGCTTTTGTAATAAAACTTACTTTGAAGAGGAGAAATTCATAAATAAATGAGATTGAAGGAATAGATGTTTGGTTTCATTTGATTAATCTGAATAAATATTAGGCTTTGGCATATTTTTCATCAAATTCCTGATATTTATGATCTGACCTGTATTTGTTCCTAATCTAGAGTGCATTGTTCTCTTTGGTTTGCAGTGGATGCCGTTTGAAGAGTATGCAGCCCAACCATTCATCCAGAAGCACGATCTTCTAAAGAAACTCGCTGAGATATGCGAGGCAAAGAAGGAGAAGAGAGAGTATGCCGGATTTTCACCGGTGCCGACAACAACGGGATTCTCTCAGAAGAATAGCTATTTGTACATCAACAACCAATGCCTCAACTTACAAGACTAAGAGCTCTTTGGCTCTCTATCAACATTCAATTTTTCCTTCATATTTTTACTTACATTTCATTGCTTCCAATCTGGATGAGACTTTGTATACATAGATTCGTTGGTTCAGGGTACAAATGTGAACGTAGACACCTTTACTCAAATAATATTATGAAATATTTACTCTGTTAGTGAATAAGAGAGCATATTGATTGAACATTGAAGGAATTATTAGATAAAGCATATATATATATATATATATATATATTAACAAAAGATTTTGATGAGAACGTTCAGTGAATTCTAACTCTTCATTGCTTGATGTTTCTGTTCGGTATTGGTTTTCCACTGATTTAACAATATTGATCTATTTAGGAAATCCAAAGCCCTACTACTAAGTATTTTTGGAAAAATATACCCAACTTCTACATTAGAAAAAAAAATTATTTAAACAATAAAAAGAATAACAGTATTCATAAATTGTAAGTAAGTCATAGTTTCAATTAAGAATACTATATATTTCAATTCTTATCTTTTTCTTGCAGTTTCTACATGAAATAGACGATGGAATCCAACAAGAGATTTATAATATGTTTAAATTGCTCATAGTCAATCGTTTCCTAGTAAAAACAGAAATCGATGCTATGCTAGTAAAAACAGAAATTGAAGCATCAAAACAAATTAGAAAAAAAAAATTCATTAATTTTGTTCAATAATAGAATATTAGTTTCTTATATGACATTTGTTAGTAATTTAAAACTTAGATCCGTCCAAATTAACAGCTACAATTATGACCAAATAAACTAAACTAAAGTATCTATGTCCCTTCACATAAACACACACTCCACTAAAATTTAAGGACGTACGTGAGCTTATTGCCGGTAGAAATAGTTGAGGCAGGCTTGACGAAATTGACTGCAAAACTCAACTTGTTGGTTACCAAAAACTAAATTTTGCTACAAGTATGGATTTTTCGATTTAGGTCTCTTAAACTTCAACTTAAAATATTACGTAAGGGATAAGATTAGGCAACCAACCCAAAATGCAATTCGCTCCTTTGTTCACTTCTCTACGGGTATCTCACGAAACTGGATTAATGAGAGGAAACGAGGAATATTGCAAATGAAATATTATTATATAATCGAAGTGCGAACGCCGAATTAATTGGTCAAGGGCAGGATGGTAATTTGAGGCCGAAAAGGGCATTCAACACATGCAAAGCCTTGTATGTATAAAAGATGGAGCTGTGGAAGCCTAAGTTTCATTGTTCCTTCAATATTATCAACTTAATAAATTAAAGAATTATGATGAGCATGGATATATGGAAGATGATGATTATGTTGGTGGTGGTTTTGATGGGGAAAGCCACAGCCACAGGGAAGGAGGAGTTATCGAGTAGTGAGGAGGTGATGATGAACTGGGCTGGCTATGGTGAAGATAAGCTCTCCACAGTTGTGATCCATGGCAACCTTCTTTGCCATGCTTCCTTCGATAAAAAACTCCCTACACATCCTTCTCCTGTTGCAGGTTCTCTCTCTCTCTCTCTCTCTCTCTTGATGTGTATGTAGTTGTGAAGTTTTTTGTTAATTACTACGTTTATTTGGACACTAATATATATTTGATGACTATGGAATTTGATATATATGATAATGCATGTAATGTTTGGACTAATGAATCAACCTTACACAATCATGACTGAAAGAATCATTCATTTCAGTAACTTGAGCCACATCAAACTGGTTACCATGATTTGATCAATCAAACTAAAGGGTTAAGATATAAAGTATTGATAGAGCTTCTTCTACGGAGAGTATAATATATGAAGTCTATAATGAAAGAAACGTTGGAATTTCTGGTGCATGATAATATATGCTACTCTTTTAATTACTTCTGAAAATATATATTGTACTCCGTTAGACAGTATACTGATTAATACATCTCGTGAAGCTTTGTGATCATAATTACTAAGTAAAAGGTGAGGTGTGATTAAATTGATCTATCTTGAAAAATAATCTTGATCTCATAATCCGAAAGATCGCCATATCCAAAAATCTAGTAATGATTTATCTCCCACTTCCCCTTCTCTTATATTATAAGAGCTCAAGACACGTTTTGGTTACATATATTGATATATACCAATTTTTATTGACTAAAGGATTGCTTGCGTCTGATTCCCAGAACAATCCCAATTAAACTCTTTCCATTTTTGGAGTGGAATAGGAATCTTGGATTAGAAACCAAGAAAATCCTAAGAACAGTAATTGCTTTTCCTTGAGATTTCAATTAATTAGCAGAATTGTCTCATTGTGGAAGACATAGTAATCAATCGGTCTGGTCTGTCCAGTGATAGATGCCTCTCTACCAACCTTAGTTTCTTTCTACTCATTTCCTTCCTTCACACTTATTTCAAAGATTCAATTTCATTTGTAATGCTTTGCAAAAATCAAGTAAAGAGACATGTAAGATTCGAAGCTCAAAGATTCGCCTGGAAAAGTTCATAAACGTAAACCTAAAAGAAGGCAAAACTTTTGTGCATCCACCTCAATTAAATTTAATTAGAGTTCAATAAGAATTTATTAATCATAATTAGGAATTCATTAGCACGGACGCGCGCACAGTGCATCCGAATATATGTACTAGAGTGTGCCTACTGAAAGAATATCGTGTGGACATCTGCAGGAGCAACGGTGGCTGTTTTGTGCGGTAGAAGCGGGAAGACGAAAAAATCATGGGCGAGAGGCAGCAGCGACAGCCACGGCCAATTCATAATCGATCTCCCCTCCCATCTCCACGCAATTCCCAATCTGGAGAAGATATGTCTGGTTAAAGTTCTTCATCTTCCAAAGAGCTCTCCCTGCAGACATGCTTTCACAGGGAAACACAAAGCAATAGAGCTCACATCAATCGGTGAAGGAATTCGTACCTACACCACACACAACATACATTTGATGCCAAAACCATCATCAAAACAACAACACATACGGCAAGGACCTAAGAGAGAACGAAAAACGTTTGTCCTGTGATGATACGGAGTGTGTTTGTGCACGAGCGTGAGTTGCAGCTTGGGGTGGATGGCGCTTTTAGTCACGCGGAGTTGCAGACTTCGTCTAGTTTGCTTCTTTCTTTTAATGTAAAACTCCAAAATGTTCTGTGCTGGAATTTCTCAAAGAGAGAAAGAGCTAATATGATCATACTGTGTAGTGTGTCTTCACTTTGTAAACATAAATAAATTTACGGAAATTCTTGCACAGACACAACACCTAGTGTTTCAATCAGCTCAACTACGACCAAAACAAAGTACATTATCTATGAAATTCAATTCAATGCCGAAAAACTTCATGGATATCATTCCAACAGTATGAATGAATAGGACACCATTTATCAACGGGGATGAAGTTTTGCTGAGACAAGCAAGAAAAGGATGTTCTGATAAGCAACTGTGTCAAGAATACCTGTAAAAAACAGTTAAGAAGTCTATGAGACTTTCGATTTAACATATTTAGCAACATCCGCACAAGATTTAAGCTTATCCGCCTCCACATCAGGTATCTCAACAGAGAATTCTTCCTCAAAAGCCATGACGAGTTCCACTCTGTCCAGGCTATCAAGGCTCAAGTCCTTTTGGAAATCAGCGTTTTCTGTAACCTGCAACGAATGGTAGTTGATTTCGTTATATGCTTGTAAAAGGATTGTTCAAGAACAAGATGTATCATCACACAAGCACATGGTGATTACCTTAGCAGAATCAATATTGTCAAATTTCTTCACCACACTAATGACTCGATCCATTATCTGATCCTGGTTGATACTTGAAGCTGTGCTGCATGCTCGAAGCAACTGACAATGTCCATTCATTCCATTCAGCCCCTGTCGAACAAAGGGTCCTCTCAGAGGGATCCCAATTTTCACGTAGCTCAAAATCTTGCTCCGCAAATTTTGCATTTTCTCACTTCCTAAAAGGATTAAGAATGTATATCATAGATTAACAGGCAAGTAGCCATACACAGAATAGAATCAAATCAAAAGAAAATAAAAAGAAGAAGCTTACATGTGAGAAAAAGGAGAAAATCATACAGAACTTGAATTTTTTTTGTATAGTTGTTTGCCTAAATCATGGGAGTCCAAATTTCAAAACCAAAATAGGCTCAATTCATATGCATTCTTCAACAAGAAAAACCAACATGGACACAAGAAAGCACCTTTTTCAAATTTCACTGGACTAGAACTTTGATATACGTAGCTCGACTCTTGCAACTGATCAATCCATCTTGGTCATAGCTCTGGCTGAGAGAGTCCACATAAACCAAGGAGGCATTTACTATTTAGGATTGACAATATATTACATGACTGAGTATTTTTATCTTCATTGTTACAATTCTCCAATCATAGCTCTTCAATAGGATATGAACCAAGCAAGCTAGCTGACATTGTAAAAATTACCAAAGGACTTTGAGATACACCAAGTTTCTTATCCATCTTAGTTCTACTTTTATCTATCAAGGCTAATTCCCCAATTGTAAAACGTTAAGCGGAGGATGGCAACTGCAATGCACAAGCAAAACTCAAACATGTGTTCATCACACTTCTACGCATGTACACTACATAATGCACTTAATGATTGACACAAGTATTGTGAGGGACTTCAAAAAAATTAACAGACTGAATAAAAGATTTCCGAGCTATAAACAATCCATTTACGAGGATTAATTTTCTATATAATTTAGTCTGTGTACAGTTACATGACTTATTAAATAGAACGATATAAACCGATTAAATTGTTGAATTAGAAAGAAAATAAAAAAGTAGGAACCGAAGAAGGCTCATATTACCTGCTATCTGTTCGCTAAAATGACTCAACCAAAAACTTTCGGCAGACCTGAAACAGAAGAAACGGGAAACCTTATGTTTTCTCTTGTGTATAGTCGTACATATACAAAAGTTCTTTTTATCCACCTTTGCGGTGCGGAGGTTCGATTATATATTTCCTCCGGATCAATTGAGATGACCCTTTTGCCATTTTAATCTGTACCAATAGAAATGATCCTTTCCAAAAAAGCTAAAAATTTAACACACAAAACTCAAAAAGGTTGATGGGCCCCGAACAATTTGTGCCTTACTACAACTTTTCTTTAATCTCCGTGCCAAAAAAGTAGGGACATCTCAATTAGTTCGGATGGAGTGTTTAACTTTTTTAGTAAAGTAATTTGTGGAAGGTGATTAAATAAAAATCACATCCATAATGTTAACTAGTATGTAACCCGTGCTATGCTCGATGATAATCAACATGATTTAATACCAAAAGTGTAGAAACATGAACATAAATACGAAATAAATTTTTTTGAACCATATCTGACATTTTAATTTTAATATAAAACTAATTATTCATTATAAAAACTTAATCATTCATCTACAAAGTTAAACTAAAATTAATTTAAGTTATCATAATTTTTTCATTTCAAATTCATTTCTAATTATTATTATATCAAATTAAAAATCTTGTTATTATCTTTAATTTAATATACATATATAATATATTTTCAAAATTAAATATAACTATTTTAATATGAATCAAATTTAAAAAAATAAAAACGAAAGAGAGAATATAAAACATAAGAGATACAAATTTGATGGAATCGTGGAAGATTGAAAAGAAAATTAAAGAGATGAAATTTGTTAGAAAAGATTTGGTGGGATGAGAGTGAAGAAAATTGAGGAGAGAGAAAAGAGAATAGGAAATAGAGAAATAAATTGATGGGGAAAAACTAACCTAGAGAGTGAGAAGAAAGGAGAGAGAAAAAGAAGTGAGAGAAAATATTTGTGAGAAAATAGGAAAAAGAAAATTTGCTCGGAAAAAATTGTCGTTGCAACTTTGCTTTTATATAGTATAGACTATGAATCAATTTGGTCCCTTGAATTTGATTAATGGATAGTTAAGATTAATTTTTAAAATTTGCTATGCTTTGTTAGGCTCAAGATAATGTTTCCTATGATGCTATGTTTTTCTATGTATAAAACAATACTTTCATATATCCTGATACTTTTAAACACATAATATAATGTTTTTATTAATATTATTCTATGCTGATTTTTAGGTTTCTAAAATGGGAGGGTTTTTAGCATATCTTCACCCAATAATTTGTTATTTTCACTTAATGATCCATTTTAGTTACTATATTTTTATTTTTATTTTTATTTCTAATGTTTGGAAAAGTTCACCTAGTAACGTGTCGATTGAAAAAAATAATAATATCTAGTGTTTTTCGAAAAAATGCATCTTCTACTGTCAAATTCTTGTTAAAAAACTAAACAAAATCTGAAAAACTAGAGAATTATAATGAAATTATAATTTAACTTTTGTGCGATGTGCGACAATAATTATAATAAAAAATTATAAATAAAATTAGATATTGTTTTGTGTGAGTGTGATTAGGGATGGCAACGGGTCGGGTTTTTTAGGGTACCCGCATTTACCAAACCCTGATGGGTCGGGTTTGGATAAGTACGAAATGGGTTTGGGGCGGGTATGAGTTTGAAGACTAATACCCGTGACGGGTTTGGGTCGGGTTTGGGAAA